>JAVYIG010010454.1:0-69114 GCA_035222895.1 Strongylocentrotus droebachiensis | reverse complement strand
TATACATCGCACGATTAACCGAGCGAGCGATGAAAAAAACAAATCCAATCTGATATCAATGCACTTGTCTGATGGTGTAATGATAATCATGTGAAATGGAATACTTTGCAGTGTAAAGTTATGCATGTTTCTATCAATGATGTATATCTTGTAAATGATTTAGCCCATTAGGATGGTTAAATCCTATAAATGTATTGTCATCAATTTCTCATAACCTCTCCTGGTCAGAACAAGATTATTATGTCGCAAGTAATTGTTCAAGGCTGTCTGGCTTAACGAGAACGATTGCTAAATATAGAAACTAAATAGTACTCAAACGGCTTTTTGTTTTATAATGTGTAGAACAATTATCGAATAAGGTATTCCGGTTCGGCTTCCACATCAGGTGAATCACATTACTGCTTTTGATGCAGGTACACCCGTTTCTTCTTTCATACAATGATGCAAACAATCTAACATATGAAAGCGCCTGGCAATCTTGAACATGTCATCATTGTATGACAGATTAATATACTTGTCAGCTTCTTTCATAATAAAAGTTTTGCTTGTATGTATGATATCCCTCAACTTCTACTATCCATTCCATCAAATAAGGAATCTAGATACGTTATTATTTGTACAAGCTTTTGCCCGATGTAATGCGTTGAAGTTACCAATATTCATAGCTTTGCCCGTCTTTATCTCATTCATAAGGCTTTTCGTGAGTAATTGCGTACTATGCCACTAACTGATAACGCTTTTTAAAATGACTATGAAGGTATGCACTCGCGGGATACATCACGTAGTTAGGTCCATTTAGGTCCATTTTCGCCTCTTTCACGCACACCAAAAATCTGAGAAAAAAAATCGAAGGCAAACCGCTGAACGAATTTAAAGCTAAAAACACGAAACATAATACACTGCAATTATATATACGTAGTCGGCAAAATAAGCAAACGTATATACTGGATTAAATTAAATATTTGTGTCTTATTCACACCTTCGAATGTTTTTTAAACATATATTTGGTGCCATACAAAATTAAAAATATTCAAATTCAAATTATAATCTTGGTACTTTCAGACCAGTTGCAGTGGAAAATGGCAAATTTAGATAAGTGTCTTGCCAGGGGGCATTGGAACCGCGGCTGGACTTGAACCGCGGACCATGCGATCCGTCGCCCGATGACGTATCCAGTTGACCACGACGCCTCTCAAGAATCCTGTACAAAGAACATTTTCGTTTAATTTCATTTACTTACTTAAATTTATGTAATGCATGGCAAGAACCCTTGAAAAAGCATTTTACTCATTGCTTTGGTACCCTGTTAATGTAAGAATAATACTTGTTTACTCATTTGATGCATACCTTTAGGAATGTTTTGGAAAAAAGACGGTTTGACAACTATACATTTGCTTAAGGCTTTCTCAGAGATACTAACTACTCATGTTTGCAAAATGGGTTCCATCTATAGAGATGCTTTATTCATGCAGGTGAATAGAATGGTTGGTAAGCAGTGATTCTGGAGAGAAACATGAATAAATTGATAAACATTATTAACAGGTCTAGCAGCTATAAAGATACAGTTGAGTTCTAGTCATGCAATTGCATTGTGTAAGAAACGTTATGGAATCGACCAGAAACAGTAGATCATGTAGCATAATAGTGTTGGTGTGTATTACAAGCAGAGGCGGCCCTCCCACTTTTTCAAGTACCCTCAAAGTGCCCCTTTTTGCATAGGAAAAGTGCCCCTTTTACTTTGACAAGTGCCCCTTACCCTTTCCACCTCTGATAAGTGCCCCTTTTATTTTGACACGTACTCCTTTTCCTTTGACAAGTTTCCATTTTCCTTTGCAATAAATGTCCACTTTCCATTATCATAAGTGACTTGTTAAATCTCTAGTAAAATCCCCTGTTGAGGTACAAGAAGCGCCCCTTTCACTTTTGATAAGCGCCCCCTTTACCTCCGATCATTGCCCTATTCAAATCTGAGAGGTTCCCCTTCTGCTTTGACAAGTTCCCCTTTTCCTTTGTAAAAGTGCCCCTTATCCTTTTAATAACTACCTTTTTTTAACTTAGATAAGCGCACCTTCTTTTTTAACATGTGCCCCTTTCCTTATGATAAGTGTCCCCGTTTAAAAAGAGCCCCTTTCCCTTCTCACAAATGCTCCTTTTTCTTCTATGTAAATCGTTCCTTTTCGTTCTCATAAGTGCCCTTTTCATCTCTTGTTAATGACCCTATTCAATTCTAAGAGATACTCGTTTTACCTTGACAAGTGCCCCTTCCCCTTCTGATAAGTGCTCTTTTCATCTCTTATAGATGCCCCTTTATTTTTAACACGTCCCCCTTTTCCTTCCTAATAAATGCTCATTTTCCTTCTTATAAGTGCCCTTCCCTTCTCATAATTACCCCTTTTCATCTTTGATAATTGCCCCCATTAAAATTTGATCGGTGCCCCTTTTCTTTCAACAAATGCACTTTTCTCTTTATCATTAGTGTACCTTTTTCATTCTCATAAGTGCCTCTCTTCATATATGGTCAGTGCCCCTTTTCAGATGCGGTAAGTGCCCCTTTTCACCTCTGATAATTAACCTTTTAACAATGATGTGTGCCCCTTTCTCTCTAATAAGGGACCTATCCTTTTTCATAAATGCCCCGTTTCACTTCTTATAAATGCCCTTATCACAATATGATGGGTGCCTCTTTTCCGTCGACAAATGCCCATTTCTTTTCTCATCCGTGGTTTATGCCTCTTTTTTTAGGTGAAAGAAGTGCCCATTTTCACTCTGATAATTAACCATCCCCTTTTCCTCTCATCATAAAATGTGCCCCTAATTCCAAGCGAATAGCAGCGATTTCCCCCAAAGCTCGCTCGCTACGCTCCTCGTAGTTATATATGTTATAATTATGTAACTTAACAAAGGTCTTTTCATTCTTACGTTATGAGAATGTGCTTATAACCCCATAAAAACTGGGTTTTTCCTCTTTATAAGATGTAATTTTCAGACCATCACACCCAACTGCAAAGGTATGATGCTCAAGCAATATCTTATATGATGTATACAGAGAAACAAATATTGAAATCATCCCCGATAATGTAATTAAAATATATAGGGGTATATACCAATGTCTAAAAAATGTTATATTTCGCCTTGAGATTTCCTTTTGAAGGTACTCTTTTCCACCCCTTTTTGTTGGTTCCCTCCACTTTGGAAGTCGCTCCGCCGCCTTTGATTGCAAGGTTCTGGAGTCAACAAAATGATAAGAAATTTGGCCCAGTCTTAGTAAAGTAACAAGCACTGTGCACATCAATATGTATATGGAATTGCACAACCATGTGCTATAACAATCGGGCCTCAATTTAAGCCGTTACTTCTCATATTTAGAATATGTAGGCATTTGAAGAGCCATGCTTTCCAGGAAACATTTTTTTCTCTGATTTTCTTCCACACTTGCATAATAACAATGATAACGGTCACACATTTGTATTCTTCACCTCTCCCCAGAACTCAACTTTCTATTTAATAATGCACTCTTGTTATTATTAGGTAGCTGCAAATGTCAGTTTATAAACAAACACTGCCATTGTCGAAAAGCTTGGGCACATCCTCAATTTAATTATTTTAAAGAGGCACAGTCCCCCTCCCCCCTTCCCACTTTTTCAACTACCGCAAAAGTACCCCGTTCAACTAGGAAAAGGATCCCCATAAATTTCAGATAAGTGACTCTTTTTCTTTCAAATAGGTGCCCGTTCGACATTCTTATTAGTGCACCTTTGCACCTCTGATAGGTGCCCCTTTTATTTTTACAAAAGCGGGCGCCTGTAATCGAGCTAACAGTGGAAGCAGGGGCGTAAATCCCGGGGGTGGGGGATGCATCCCCCCTCCTTCAAGCGAGCCTGTACAAATATCCCCCCCCCCAATTCAATGTCAGCATAATGCATGAGAAATTAGTTATTTTTGGTATGTATGTATAACTGTATAGCCTACACGTATACAGTATGTCACGATCATTAAGAGTAGTTGCGCGACGTGCGCGAATAAGCACTTCCTAAACTTCAGAATAATTTTTCGTTATTTTGCAAGGTATTATTATAGCCCAGACGTAAAGTACGCCAGCGCGCGAGCGCTTAAAAAGTGCAATCATGTACAGTAGATGCCCGGCTCCCCCCCCCCCCCCCCCCCCCCCACACTCAGTGTTCTTGAGGGTACGCGTATGCTCGTTCCCTCCCTTTGAAAGCACCCCCTATCTCAGGACTGCCAACTTTTTTTAATCCCCCTTTCGCCGGCTTTTCGCTGGACTTTCCTGCCTTGGAGACCCCCCCCCAAAAAAAAATCCGGAACACTGCTAAATGTACCACCCCCCCCCCCCCCCAATTTTAGGTGAGCTCTAGTCGATCGAGGGGGACTGGGGGCCAATGTTTTTACTTTTCAAAATTAAATAATAATGAATGAGCTTTCAAAGCTAGCAAGAATTTCAGGAATTTGATCCCGGGATTTGAATAATTTTTCTATGATATTCAAGATATTTTATAACCCCCTTTTTACATTTCTCAGGAGTCCAAAGAGAGTGAGAAAAAAAAGAAAAAAAAACCTTTTCAAAGAAATCTCCGGGTGAAAAGTCAAATACACCCCCTTTTTTACAATTCTCGGGCCGGATTTTGTCGCGCGAAAAAGTACCCCTTTCCTGGAGATTTTAGGAACGCGCATGCGGTCCCTTCGACCCCGGAGTGTGGGGGGGGGGGGTAGTTGAAGACTGAAGTTCCAGAACTGGCGTGTTCAAGACTTACAGCGCCGTTTGTCTCTTCAGCTATTTCAAGGTAAGCCTGTACACATTCTCATTATTTTTATATTTGAGAAAGGATTTGGCTGAGGAAATTAAAGAATTCATTAGATTTAATAAATAAACACAGTACATGTATCATTATATGAATTCCAGAAACATTTTTAAGAGGTGTGAAAACTGTGAACGCATCTGATTGAGAGTAATGAATAATACGGTAACTGTTGCATTGCCCAAGTCCTACTCGGTGGTTGTCATTTGTTCACACCTAAAACTTAAGGTACGAGGGAATGATATTTAAGGGCTGCAATGCATGTGATGTTTGTGTAGGTCTATGAATGAATTAATTTGTTGTTTATATTGAATGAATTGAATTGAATTCAGATAAATAGGGCTTAATAAGAGTCGAAAACGGTGCAACGAATCGTCTCCTTTCTATAATAATTAAATCAAACGTCTAAGCTTTTCGCGCTTTGCGCGGGAAGGGGGAAACTGAATTCAGACAAGGATTAAGAGTCGCGAACAGTACACCCAATCGTCTGCTTTCTCTAATAATTTAAGGAAACGTCAAGGCTTCCGCGCTTCGCGCGAGAGGGGGGAACTGAATTCAGATAAATAGGGCTTATTAAGAGTCGAAAACGGTGCAACGAATCGTCTCCTTTCTATAATAATTAAATCAAACGTCTAAGCTTTTCGCGCTTCGCGCGGGAAGGGGGAAACTGAATTCAGACAAGGATTAAGAGTCGCGCACAGTACACCCAATCGTCTGCTTTCTCTAATAATTTAAGGAAACGTCAAGGCTTCCGCGCTTCGCGCGAGAGGGGGGAACTGAATTCAGATAAATAGGGCTTATTAAAAGTCGAAAACGGTGCAACGAATCGTCTCCTTTCTATAATAATTAAATCAAACGTCTAAGCTTTTCGCGCTTCGCGCGGGAAGGGGGAAACTGAATTCAGACAAGGATTAAGAGTCGCGAACAGTACACCCAATCGTCTGCTTTCTCTAATAATTTAAGGAAACGTCAAGGCTTCCGCGCTTCGCGCGAGAGGGGGGAACTGAATTCAGATAAATAGGGCTTATTAAGAGTCGAAAACGGTTCAACGAATCGTCTTCTTTCTATAATAATTAAATCAAACGTCTAAGCTTTTCGCGCTTCGCGCGGGAAGGGGGAAACTGAATTCAGGCAAGGATTAAGAGTCGCGAACAGTACACCCAATCGTCTGCTTTCTCTAATAATTTAAGGAAACGTCAAGGCTTCCGCGCTTCGCGCGAGAGGGGGAAACTGAATTCAGATAAATAGGGCTTATTAAGAGTCGAAAACGGTGCAACGAATCGTCTTCTTTCTATAATAATTAAATCAAACGTCTAAGCTTTTCGTGCTTCGCGCGGGAAGGACAAACTGAATTCAGACGAGAATTAAGAGTCGAGAACGGTACAACGAATCGTCTGCTTTCTCTAATAATTTAATGAAACGTCAAAACTTGCGCGCTTTACGCGAGAGGGGTAAACCGAATTCAGAAAAGGATTAAGAGTCGAGCACGATTTAACAAATCGTCTACGTTCTCTAATAATTTAATGGAATGTCGAAGCTTCCGCGCTTCGCGCGTGAGAGAGTGGGATAAACTGAATTCATAAAAGGATTAAGAGTCGAGCACGGTTCAACGAATTGTCTACTTTCTCTAATAATTTAATGAAACGCCAAAACTTCCGCGCGGGAGGGGGGGCGGGAGGGGGGAGAAAATCATTCAGACAAGGGTTAACAGTCGAGAACGGTACAATAAATCGTCTTCTTTTTCTAATAATTTAAAATATATAGCTATGATATGCTGTCTATGTTGACGAAATAATTCGTATATTTATGTCGTCGAGGAAATTGACCATTTGCGCATACGCAAGTACTATAGATAGTCCGTAGGAAAATCAATTTAGCCTTCGGCCCCGGGTATATAGGGTTAAACTAGTAAATATTGGGACATTTAATTTTGTCGGTAATTGGGGGCTAGTTTTGTCAGTAATCGTTGGCCTCTACACCCTCCCACCCCCCCCCCCCCATCTACTAAAAAAGGTCTAGCGAAGCCCTTGACCATTATACATCATTTTCTAAGTGATGGGACTCAAAATAAAGAGTTCGCATCTTCCTGACGAAATACTCAATCTTTATGTTACTACTTGAAAGTGTGTCGTCTTATTTCGGAGTTCATTATAATAAAACACTACAGTTTGCAGCTGTCAGTATTTCGAAATATGTCCAATTCTTTTACTTTATGGTTGTCAAATTTGGCATGTGCGTGCATGTATGTATGCATGTATACATTTATGTACGTGTGTTTGGGTATGTGTGTGTTTGTTGTTTGTTCGTTTGCGTGTGTGTGTGTAATTATATTTAAACGTCTTTGGTGTGTGTGTTGTGTGTTTGTGCGTGCGCGATCGCGCGCGCTTGCGTAAATTAGTGTGGGCGTGTGCTCGTGCTAGTATGTGATGGCTATCGCCGATCATCCCCCACTCCTCGGTACGGATTTACGCCCCTGAGTGGAAGTTACATCCTGATTCAGCCGAGGACGCAGGTTCGAAACTGAGTCACGTTTTTGGGATGGTGACGTTTAAAGGTCGGTCCCCAGACATAAATAATCATATCTGATTGACACATGTCTGTAAAAACACAATACACACACATACACACACACACACACACACACACGATCCATCAAAATATAAAGGGTGTCCCTTTAATTTTCTTAAATGCCCCTGTTCCTTTATAATTGATCAGAAAAAGGTTGATCATCTGTATAGCATATAAGTATTGGTGTGTACTGCAAGGTTCGGGACTGCAAGGTTCGGGAAGAATGCCAGGATTTGGGCCTAGTTTTAGTAAAGTGCGATCACTGTACACAAAATGATGTATATGGGACTACAAGAACATACTGCATACAAATCCGACCCGATGTTTATGATGTTACATGCAATATTTATAATATCAATGCATTTGAAGAGCTATGCTTTTCGGAGAACCGTTTTTATCTGATGTTCTTTCACACTTGCATAATACAATGATAACGCTCACAAATGATTTTTCACCTCTTCCCACAACTCAACCTTTTCCTTATCCAGTAACTTGGACCATATAAGAGAAAAACAAATATTGAAATAATTTCTCATAATGTAATCACAATGTAGTGTATAAACCGATGTCTAAAGTGGTATATTTTCGAATCGAGTTTTCCCCTGTCGGTACCCTTTTTTCTCATAAAAGTGCTCTTTTCGTAGGTAATCCCACTTTGGAATACGCTCCGCCGTCCCTGGTGAGAGGTCTGAAATTCCATACCTGGCATCGTTTGATAAAAACCCTTACAAGTATAAGTTCACCGACGTCCCATTTATACACGTGTTGATTTGCATATACATTTACATGTTTCAATGGGATGTCATCGAATTTGTACTCGTGACCGTTTCATGAAACGCTGCCGTTGTTTTGATTCTTGGTCGGTGCTTACATCCTGAGTTCCGTCCACATTATTTTGTGCTCCTCGAACTAAGTCTATTTCATGGGTATCAAGCAGCAATGGTGAGGTAATAATAAACTGTTGATAATAATAATAATAATAATAATAATTAAACAAAATATATATATATATATATATATATAAATAAATAAATTAATAAAATTAAAATAAATAAATAAATACATTTAAAAAAAAATTAAACAAATCATATCACCTCTCGTCATGAACTGACAGTGACAATATGATTTATTGTTTATATACATTTTTTTTCTTTTCCAATATGAAGAGTCATGGACCAGTTTGTCAAGATAATTTCCTGAAAAGAGAAAAGTTACTCCTACTTAAGGTGCAACAGTGTATGGTGAATTCATGTACTTTGCCAAAGAGCAGTATTCAGATAAGAGTATCCATGTTAAATGAGATCATATTTTCATATTCTAAGTATTTGTTCTTACAGAATGAATTATTGTGTTATCCTACCAAGCTGGCCTCTTTATTGGATACAAACACTCTTTTCAAATCTAATGTCCTTTTAAAAAAAAAAAAAAAAATTACAGCTTACATAACAAAGCCGTGCAGCTAATAGCAGAAGTTTAGTTTAATTTCAATAATGTTAATATTGAACTATCAAAATGGTGTGTGCCCTCAAATGTGACCTCAAATGCTTACGTCAGCGACTGAAGGCCTTTGTCATTTTTAAGCAATGATCCCCCCCCCCTTCAATGGTAACAAACTAGGTTGGGCGTTGTGCGTTTTGGGTTTTGCACCATTTGATGAAAATAAAGGTTTATTTTTAAGGTTATGGTATTTTTCTTTTGTAGTATCCTCTATTCATCTAATACCCTGAATGCTACGTGCAGGCCAAGAATTCACATCTGAAACATAACAACCTTGAACATGTTTACACAAGACGGAGCTATTCATTCCGAATCCAAACCGACTTATTCATGGCCATTCGGGGGTAATGTAATTAATTTCCAATGATTGGTGTTGTTTTGGTGTCAGTCAAGTATAGAAGCATTACTCTTTATATCGCATCTCTGCTATTCAATCATCTACCCGAGTTCACCCGAAAAGAATCTCAGCTTCCAAACTTTATAAAGGTGATCGATGGTATCTCGCCCCCACGCTTTAATTGTTATTGTCTTTCTTTGTCTCTTTATCTTTTTTTCTTCTCTCTCTCCTTCTCTCTCTTTTCATCTTTCATTCAATCTACCTATCATGATTCGTTATATGATAAGATGCTGCTTGAGATTTGATACAATTGTATTGTTTCTTCCTTCTTCCTAATATTTGATGTCCAAGTGTCATTGTTATTACAAGTTATTTACACATTTATATTTTTGTATATTTTAATTTGTATCATGAACTATTTTTATTTTACTTTATGTATATTGTGTACATGTTGTTAACGGAACTGCTGAAAAACAGCCTCATGGCTGATAGCAGGGGTTTAAACCTTGGTTAAATACATCAAACAAACACATGAAACAAGTCTTGGATCTGTCACTTTGTTGGGACTGGACTGTTAATCCTATCTACCTATGTTGGTCGTTGGAATTACATACCCGAACCAATTTACCAACTACCAAAATAAATTCCACATCGCATAGTACGTGAATCAGTCCCAGGCGCGTACGCAGTGGGAAGGGGGGGGGGGGGGTAGGGGGGTTTTTGGGGTTGAACCCCCCCTTTGGTATTTTTTATGTGTTTATTTTTGAGTAAACCCCCCCCCCCCCCGTTTGGTTTTTTTTTTTTTTTTTTTTTAACGAGAAAAAAAAAATTATACCAATGGCTGACCTAAAAAAGTTGACCTTACCCCCCCCCCAAACGGAGCAAAATTTCAATTGTTCAAATTTCGAGACCCCCCCCCCCCCCAGCCCCCCCCCCCCCCCCGCTTATTCAGCGGCTGGCTGAGTCGTTGCGAAATTTTCGGCCAAATTCAAAAATGTAACCCCCCCCCCCCCCCCTTTAAAAAATCCTGCGTACGCGCCTGATCAGTCCACTGTATGTTCATCCTGCTTTCTGTTAATGTATATATGTATTATTTTGGTATCGTAACCGGGAGGTTTCGGGTTCGAAACCAAGTCAATGCGCTATTGTCCCCTTGGCGCTTACTTACAAGAATACACATGCTTTCTCAGCAGTCAGGTAATACAAATGAAACAAACAACCTTCTACAACGAACTTGTATCTTAGAAACGTTTTCTGATGTTAAATTGAATGAATAAAATAAGTGATAAAAGTACACAGTGTTTCCTCTTCGTCTAGATTACTGATCCTAAATAACACAGCCTGTGCATGACCTTCATACCCACGTTCGAGATGATTGGTTGGTAGCTTCGTCCAATCAATGTTCGTCTGCTTTGGTAGCCCAAACCCTCCAACATTGGTTCTGAGTCGCCAAACGTCGAGTGCGCGTTAGTTTGATGTCTGCTTTCCTCGGGCTTGGACTTATATTCTTTGCATCTCTTACTAAACCTCAATTTTGTGACGAACTAGACGTTTTCATCGATTGCACTTCTGTACAAGGTAAGACACTTAACCTGCTTGATAAAAGTCGCTGTATGTTTAGAGTACTTGCAACGTTTAAGTCATTGAAACAAAAGCATTGAAATATTAGCATGTAAAAGACATGTTGATAATTGTTCACTGGAAACCTTTCTTCAATCTATTTTGAAAAACACTATCGTCAGCATAGAGAAGTGAATTCGATGTAGAATCACAAAAATAGGCATGTCCTTGATGTAGCTCATGCCACGAAAGTGGTGTAAAACACTCCACTAAGCATAAGTCAGAAGGCAGATGCTTATCACGCTTTCAAGTTGAGTAAGCAATTAACATAGCATATCAACTCCGCTGTATTTACTACACTTCTGATCATTTAGATTTATTTTCAAAAACAAGCTTCTCATTGACGTATCATACATGATTAGGTTTTGGTGAGTAGTATTCTAGTGTATTATATATGCATGTGTTGATGCATCCCTGTATTAAATCTTAAATTTATTCTTGCATTTACTGTTTAAATTGTATTTAATTGATTTTTTTTGTTTTGTATTAGTTATTATCAAGTTTTTTATTAATTATTTCTATAGGTCAATAGTAAAGCTGTTCCATTGTGTTGGTTGCTTTAAAACTGTCAAAAATAACCGAAGGTCATAACAACATAGAAATTACAATAAATGGGTCCACATAAGTTGTACTGATTTTGGTATTGAAGCGTATGATGATCCAGCCCAACATTTCTTTAATTGGACATGTTCGAAATATCTTTTATTTTTTTATTTTTAGATACTTACCCTTTCCTGATCTAAACTATGATTGTATTATTGATGTTCAAGGTGGTACGAATGACTGTATTCCCAAACGTTTGATGGAAGCAACAAATCTTTCATTATTGCTTGTTTGAAAAGCGAAGGCCTCAAATTTGCACATCTAAATATTCGTAACCTTGTCCGTAATGAAGATGAAATCAAATCATTGTGTACAGAGTAATGAAATTCATATTCTAGCATTAAATGAAACTGTTTTGGATGAATCTGTTTTCGACACTGAACTTGATATCGACCATTTTAACCTTATTCGTGAAGATAAAAACAGGTACGGTAGTGGAGTGGGTGGCCGTGTATATACATAGTTCGTTGTATTTTTAAGTTATCAAATATGACGTATCAAATTCCTTAGAATTTATACCACTTCTGATTAGACCGACATTTTCAAATCCAATGATATCTCTTATTTGGTATAGACCGCCAAAAAGCAATGTTCAATTATTTCAACAGTATGACAAATTCATTATAATTCCTTGATAATTTTAATTAGGCCTACTTTATTGTTATGGGGAACACAAATTGTGATTTATTAAAAATAACAGAGTCCTCTGATTTAAAACGTCTGGATGAAACTCATAACTTATATCCACCTCAAGAGATTAACAAAACATATTATACTAGGATTACAGCCCACTCAATGACACTCATTGATCATATGTTAACAAACTCAACTGAAAAAATAAAAACACACGGTGTTATACATGTTGGAATGGGTGATCATTCTTTGAGTTATTTAATATGAAAGTCGAAAAATAAAAACTCCTTCCGAGTAATTAATTATCGAAAATTATCTGGTATTAATATAGAATCCTGTTAAGAAGATTTAGGTAATCAGCCATGGCATGAAATCCTTGATTGTACCTGTGTCAGTGAAGCAGTCAAAAAGTGGAAAAGTTTTGTTAAGGATGTTGTTATCACCATATGCCTATCAGAAGCAAGACAATTACGAATAAGAAGTCCCCATGGATCAATGCAGATATGTTTAAATTGATCAGAGAAAGGGATAAATTAAAACAAAAAACTTGGATTAAAATAAAGATGAGAAAAAGATGAAAGAATACAGAAAAATTAAGAAACAAAGTTAATTTTGAGATTAGGAAAAGAAAGAAGAAATATTACTCCGAACAATTATTAAAATTGAAAGTAAATGCTGGAAGCACCTGGAAGGTGTTGAAATCATTATCACCTAAAAATAATAGTAACACAAATATTTTTCAAACCGATAACAAAAAATTGTTCGACAAAGTGAACATTTTAATGAATACTTTCCGAACGTTGGAATACTTTCAGCATCTACAATTACAATCACACATAGATATGTTTTTGATCAAGAGTGTCAGAGTGTATTTGCATTTAATTTTGGAGTAATATCAGAACAAAATATTTTGAAAGAAGTTAAACCATTGAAAATATATCTTCATGTGGAATTGACGGAATCTCTGCACAGCTTTTGAAGTTGTCGACTCCTGTTATAATTCCATCTTTAACATATTTGTTTAATAAATCACTACTAGATTGTGTTTATCCTAACCAATTTAACACTGATAAAGCGATAGCATTATTTAAATCAGGAAACGAAGACGATCCTTCTAATTTTAGACCCATATCCATTTTGCAATCCGTCTCAAAAGTTCTGGAAAGACTAGTATGCAATCAACTGAAATCATATATGAAAGAAAACAATATACTCTGCGCCGAGCAACCAGGTTTTCAGGCAAAAGCATTCGACTGTAACATCTTTATTGAAAGTCACCGATGATTGGTTACAAGCATTGGATGGTGGCCTTTATATATTGGTGCTTTGTATGTCGATCTGAAAAAGGCGTTTCACACTGTGGACGTTCAAATACTTGTTAACAAACTGTACTGGTGCGCTGATTTGGGCAACTCATTTGATCTAAATGGGGCGCTAGAGCCCTAGAAGAGCCGGGCTGGGTTGATTAATTGTACGATTATTAGTTTGACTTGGTATACACCAAAGTTAAATAGCATTAAGTATGTTTCCAATAGTATGCCGGGAACGGGTAAACAACCCCTGATTTTAAATTCTTGCATTAGATTAAAGTGTTCATTTCGATAAGCACGTTGGAAATGAATTCCTGCATCAAGATGTACAGGTGTTCATTTCAGATAACACGTTAGACAATAGACTGTTTTTCCGGGGACGCGACATTCTCGCGAACAGATAGATTCCTCCCATTTTTGTCGGTGACTAGTTCAAATCACTCTTATCTATTATGCTTTGTCATTGGTTATAATTAATTAAAGGTATAACTCCTCTCTTAATTGGTCGGATGACCTAAGGGTCATTTTATATATCCCGTCTTGTAATTGGTTGGCTTCGTAAGGGTCCTCCTGGTTGGCTGGGTATATCATGTGATATCTAAGCCTCTTCGGGTGCCGGAGTATTTCAATGCCATGTGCGGGATTTTGTGGTCAGTTTATTTCATTGGATGTGCTGCTAATTTACTGTCGATAGGGCCGCCCAGCCTCTGAGAGAAGCCGCTTATATTTAAAATGTTTCAAAAATAATTACTCTGCGTTTGTAACGATTGGAGCTTCGGCTGACTTATATAATTAATAAAGTGGACTTCAACTGTATATCCGAGCTTCTTTTGTTTTCATTTATATTTGAACTTGTCGTCTCCAACCCATTAACTGGCCCACCATATTTGGTAGTACGGATGGGGTAGATTAGGTAAACCTAAGTAGGTCTAGTGTTTATTTTTATATTCATTAGTATATAGAAGCCTTTGATTATTATCAGTACCATAATGACTGAAATAGAAAAGTTAGTAACCAGGATGACCGAGGCTGTACGGGGTTGTAAATTTACTACATCCCGTCCAGTAAAGTTGCACAAATTTCAGGGTAGACCGACTCGGCCCGATGACCCAACTTTTAAGGAATGGCTAGAAGACGTATAATTTTATTGTGCACAAGCACATATTCCAGAAAGCCAACAACCGTTTGTTATTCTCGCACACTTAGAAGGGTCTGCCAGGGTTGAGGTTAGGTGCCATTCAGGTATCGAGAAACTGTCCAATCTTTACAACAGGCTTTTTACGATAGGGTGCAACAAGATAATGAATCTTTGGTCGAGTTCTCACGAGAACTTATTCAATTAGACACACAATCTATCAAGGCTTTGCGAGATAAGTCATTGATAGGGCAGTTTGTTGCGGGAACCAAACACCCAAGTCTTCGTTAAGAATACAAATGAGTTAGGAAGATCAATCCTTCGAAGATATGAGGGAAGTGGCTTTGGGGTTGTTGGGTGAATTCGAGACTCCTAAGGGTAGGAGGGGAGTGGTCAGAGAACTCCACTTTGGTTCCCTCTTAGAAGACCAGGGCCAAGCACCACAAGGTGCAAGTAGAAATACTTTGACCACTTAACTCCTACCAGCATTGGAAAAAATTCAACAAAGTTTAGAGCAATTGTTGCGTCTCAATTCCTCCACTCCCCGATCTCCATCTAATCACCCTCAAAATAAAACACATCTCAAGTAAATAGGGGTAGTTTTGGTCATTATGCTAGATTATGTCCAGTAAGAGTAGAGAAAGAAGGTTACCCACGGCAGGGAAACGGTCGTCCTCCACTACCAGGGACCAGGTAAAGAAGGGACCATGTACAAATAAGAAGCTCCTTGGCCTTTCTACTGAAGAAAATGAAGTAGATATTTTGAGTAAATTGATTACAAAAAGTCCCAAGGCTACTGTTTTGTTAGCCAATACTCCTTGTAAGTGCATTTTGGACACTGGTGCTGAAACTTCTTTAATTAGTGAAACTTATTTTAAGGACTTCTAGTAGGAAAGATAAAGCCAATTGGTGAATTTATTAAGTTTTGTGGGATAAATGAACAACCTGTTTCAGTGTTAGGTTTTATTACTATCTCTTTAGTAGTTTGGGATAAAGACATTGTGTCATATTTTGTAGTTGTGCAGGATAATTTTCGAGTAGATAAGTCCGTAGATAGGAAGTTTTCGGTTATACTAGGTTGTAATATTTTATAAGAATTAAACGACATAGCTCCCCCTTTACATGTAGGCACTCCCGATGAAGAATCGTGGTATTTGGTATTTAGTAGTTTGAGAATTGCTAAATCCGGGTTCCATCATACTCTGTCCTCTTCTCCCTCACGTACTACGATTGCTAGGAATGGGATGCTAGGCATATTAATACCTCCTGGGGCTACCATAGAGATCAATGGGAGGGTAAGAAAACCTCAACGAATTCTTGACAAGGATGTACGGATATTTCGAGATAGTGAAAGTGGGATTTTAGAAACATGTACGGTTTTATTGGGTGTAACTACTGTGCAGAAAAAAGGTGTTAGACTTTTGGTTCATAATTCAGGTACACAATCAGTGTATATTGCCCTTCATAATAGAATAGCTAAACTTCACGAAATAACATCCACTCCTGAAAAAATTATTGATCAAGAAGAAGATGGCCTGAACATTACCACCTATCCGATTTTTGATAGCAGTACAGATGAAGCCTGGGATTGTGATATACAGTTGAATGGAACTGGGTTACCGGATCATGACTCGCCACCCGGGGTTAATAGTAATAAGTCACAAAATAATGTATTCACGTTTCAAAATGGAGAAGAATATGAGTTACCTACTGGTTTGCAAATACCTGATACGTTGACTATTGAAGAGCAAGAAAAAGTTGCAAATTTAATTAAGAAATATAATGATATTTTCTTTAAAGATGATTTCGATATAGGCTGTTGTGATAAGATTCCTCATGTAATTAATACTTCAGATGAAATTCCCATTAGTCAGCCTTATATGTATTCATTCTAATGTAATTCAAGAGGTTCTGGATTTAATTAGTCGTTTACTTAAACAAGGTATTATTGAGCATAGTGTCAGTCCATACGCTAGTCCTATTGTTTTAGTGCGTAAGAAAGATAATTCCTTACCGTCTTTGTGTAGACAATCGTAAATTGAATGCTAAGACTTTGCGGGACGCCTTCCCTCTTCCAAAAATAGAAGAATCCTTAGAAGCCCTTTCGGGAGCCAAATATTCATTACTTGGGGCATGTAGTAGATGCCAGTGGCATTCGAGTGGATGAGAGCAAAAATATCCAAATTCATAATTGGCCTATCCCTCAAAATGCTGATCAGTTACGTTCATTTTTAGGATTAGCTGGCTATTAAAGACGTTTTGTTAATGATTTTTGCTAAGATAGCCGTAACATTGTTTCAGTTAATTCCTCCTTTAGTAAAAGGAAAGAAGAAGGTAAACTACCTAAGTTTGAGTGGAATGCTCTAGCGAATGATTCATTTAATTTGCTCAAAGACAAATTGATTCAGGCACCAGTTTTGAGTTATCCGGATTTTTCAAAAAGTTTTGTTTTAGAAGTTGATGCTTCCCTGAAAGGCTTGGGGGCTTGCTTATCACAAGTAGGGGAATATGGAAGGCGTCATCCCATACCATATGCTAGCAGGCAATTGAAAGACACAGACAATATATACCCAGATTTAAGTTCATTTAAATTAGAGTTGTTAGCATTAAAGTGGGCAATAGTGGACAAGTTTAGAGTTCACTTTTTGGGAGTCCCATTTGTAATATTTACGGATAACAATCCGTTAGCGCATTTACAGAATGCTAAATTGGGGGCTACTGAGATGCGTTGGGTAGCCCAGTTGGCGCCTTTTAATTTTGAGGTTAAGTTTAGATCAGGTGTTAAGAATAGGTGTGCTGATGCCCTTAGTCGGTATCCAGAGTATCCAATTGTCAATCATGATGATATTACACAATAAATTTTGCATTCATCTATTTTTAGAGTTCAGCATGACCGTGTAGAACCACCCGCACCCCTTCCAACCCTCCTAGTTTATTTCCTTCTTTAGATAACATTCAGTTAGGACTAATGCAGAGGGAGGACTCTGTGCTTGGTTGTATTTGGGCGCGTGTGGAGTATCGTTGGAAACCCGGGGAATACTACGCTCCATCCGCATCCGAATCACCAAGATTGAAACAACTCCTTAAGCAGTGGTCCTCTATAGACGTAGAAGACAATATATTAGTTCGACGTATCTCAGATCCTATTTTGGGAAAGATTACCCAAATATTATTACCCGATTGTTTGCATGAAGAAGTTTTGGTAAAAGCCCATTCAGATTGGGGGCATCAATGAAGAGAGAGAACTTATGCGTTATTACGTCGAAGAGTTTTTTGGTCGGGAATGTCGACGGATGAAGCTAAACACGTCACTCGATGTAAACATTGTTGCATTACAAAAGAGAGACAACCCAAATTAAGAACACCCCTTAGACATCTTTTGGCATTTAGTCCATTGGAAGTAGTCGCGATAGATTATTTTAAAATTGATAAAGGCAAAGGTGGTTTTGAGGATGTTTTAGTTATAACGGATGTGTATTCTAAGTTTACTCAGGCAGTGCCTTGTAAAAATCTGAAGGCCACCACTGTAGCCAAAGTATTACAGGAGCATTGGTTTTTTAAGTTTGGTATCCCAAATAGGATTCATAGTGATCAAGGTAGAAATTTTGAATCGTTAATTATTGCAGAGTTATGCAAATTGTATGGTATAAAGAAGTCCCATACTACCCCCTATCATCCGCAAGGCAATGCTCAAGCAGAGCGATTTAACCGTACACTTTTCGGGTTAATTAAGTCCTTGCGTGTCCAAGACAGGCACAAATGGCCAGAATTGTTGCCACATTTGGTTTTTTGTATATAACACCACCCCTCATACTTTTACACGGGCTACCCCATATTCACTCAATTTTGGGAGGCCTGCTCGCATTCCTTTAGATTTTTTGTTAGGTAAGAATTTAATTGATTGGGATCAACACTTTGTGGTGACTCAAGCTTAGTTTTATTCCCGAGCTAAGAGCACAGTAGAAAATAATGTTAAGACTGTAGCTAAGCATAATAAGAAGTGTTATGATAGAGGCATACATGTACCTCGTACTCAATCAAGTGTTGGTTCTGTAGTATACCTTAAGCAATGTGCTTTTTCAGGATTAAAGAACATGACGATGTATTTAGGATTCGCCCAATGCATGGCGGTCCTGCCAGAGTGGTGCATCGTACTTTATTAAGAATGTCACCCTTTGGTGATGAACCAGATGTTCATGTTCGTAGCGAGGATACAAGTAGTTCCGAAGAGGAATATGAGGTCAGGTTAGAGTTGTCTAATGTACAACAAGCCAGAAGTGGGGTAACTATTATTAGGGACGCTCCTCCTCTTCGCCTTTCGGCGCGTGCCACAAAAGGCAAACATTCAGATCCTTATGGTCTACCCAAATCGGTTAGATAATGTTCTTAAAATGTTTTTTCTGTTATTGGACACAAATGTTTGGTATTATAATTCCTTCTTTTACTATAAATCTGGTCAATTGTTTTGGAT
This sequence comes from Strongylocentrotus droebachiensis, assembly GCA_035222895.1. Taxonomy (NCBI): domain Eukaryota; kingdom Metazoa; phylum Echinodermata; class Echinoidea; order Camarodonta; family Strongylocentrotidae; genus Strongylocentrotus; species Strongylocentrotus droebachiensis. The sequence continues at coordinate 50,126 of JAVYIG010010454.1, read as the reverse complement.
AAGCATTTTTTTGAGAGGCTGGGCGGTCCTAAAGATGTTTTTTTTTATACTATTTTCGGAATCATGAAATATTTACTGTTTGGTCATAGTTTTGTGATACGTGTCACAGGAAGAGTGCATGGCACTCTGCGAGTTCCTATAGTTTCAGGGGAATTGAGGGTCAAGTGTTTTGGCCAGGGAGGTTTATTCTTCGATAGGAAACGTTCCGGACGGGACTATTATATCAATTACATTCGGTCCTCATGTCCAGATGTACTTATCTTGGACATGGGGACCAATGATCTGTGTAGACTCCTCGTGAGGTATGTTTTGCTCTGTGGGAGTTCTTGGAGGAGTTGGGTCGCCGGGGGGTAAAGCCATTGGTGACCGTCATCCTCCCGGTGCTCCTACTGACAAGTGTGTTCCGGGGTAGCGGTGTATCCCTGGATGAGTACAACCAATGAGTTCGTTTATTAAACAAGTTGGTGGAGAGTGAGGTGTTCCGTCGGGATTGTGTCTGGGTGTGGCCTCATAGAGGCCCACAAGCACCCAGATACAGTCTTGACGGAGTTCACCTGAACTCTCCGGGGATGCACGGTTATGCCCGGACGGTCAAGCTAATTTGTAAATTTTTTCAATCGACATTTTTGGTGTTAGATATATTTTGATTTTGATTGTTAAGTGATTTGATTCATGATTCCAATGTTTCCGCTGAAAATATGTATTTTTTTAAAATCAAAATAACCGATATGAATATGTAGTTAGGAATTCAGTATATCAGAGTTCATGTATGAATATTTTGGTGTTAAACTTGTTATAGATTTGTTTACACGCATTTTATATTGTAGAGATGGAATGTGACATCATACGGAGTATGCTGTGGAGGTCTTGGGATATCCAGCTCCATTAGTTGTCCTGTATGATGTTTTTCCTGATATCATTCATATATTTGCGATGTACAAAATTATTGTTACCAGATGTTTCACGTTTTTTTAAGAAGCCATCCTGTGCCAAGTCGGCACTTAATGTTGTCTTTTTGGGGTAACTGTATATAAACAAGAAAAACAGATAAAAATTTTGAAACAGTTTGAGTCTACATTTAGTAGACATTAAATAATGCATATGTGACAAAATGGATTTGTCGAGTTTTGTAATGTTAGTTTGAAGTCGATTCGCTGAGATAGTGCTGGTTGTTGTTGAGACTGGGGATTTTGAGATTTATCATGATACATATTCAGGTTTATGAGAATAGGTGTTAATTATATGTATATCAGAAGGCATGTTTACTTTAGCTTCCAGTGAGATGTTTGGTTTTCATGATGAAGATGTTGTTAATTGTACAATTGATTTTTTCCGCATGAAGGTTAGAGGAAAGAATAGTATTGAGGAATATATGCATGTAGGTTGTTTGTAAAGTGATTAACAGGTTATCTATGGATTTGTGTATCATATATCGTTGGTTGTGTTATATTATTTATTACAATTACCAGTTGACCTTGCACGATGTCATTGTGTTGTCATTTTGGTGGTTATACCCTTCCATGTTTGGGAGCAGTTGAAATCGAGGGATGATGTGTTTGCCTGCCTTTGATTTGGAGGTCCAGCTCCAAAGAAGAGGAGGGGCATGACGTCATCCTAACATTATATTCTGTTCGCTGGGTTAAGGTGGGCAGGACATTGCATTTGAGGGTCTTCCTGGTCGATTGGTTGTACACAAAAAAATAGATGTTGTTGTATAATGTAATTATGCATAGGTAATAAGTAATTGACGTTACAAAGAGAATGTTAGTAGTCCAGAATCTGGCCTATTTAATTTTGATCTCCACCACGTAACGCTACCTCTCCCTACTTACTTGCTCCCAGCCGATGATGGCGTGATCATTAAATTAGGACGCCCGGCGAAAAAATTGTCCAGACAAAAACCTAAGCGATCACGTGACAGGGTCAAAAGATCAACCCGTATTAGTTTGGGTAGCGCCCAATCATGCATATTCATTACACGTACCGCCGCTGTATGTATAGCCTATAATCTAGGCGGAGTGCCGAGCTTTTTTCTTTGCTGCTAGACTAACCTTAAGCAGAACGTCTGATACGGCGAGACTACGAACCGTGAGTGCGCGGCTCACGGTTCGTAGTCTCGCCGTATCAGACGTTCTGCTTAAGGTTAGTCTAGCAGCAAAGAAAAAAGCTCGGCACTCCGCCTAGATTATAGGCTACGGTATGTACAGTGTGATCGATGAAATACATGCTGCACACATTTCGTAATCCCTGCATGCCGTATTGCATGCACGGGTTGTATGGTGATCCCCGGTCTTTAATTCCCTGTATACTTCAATTCGTTGCATGCACGAAACGCTTTCACACGCTCATTTAGCGTAGGCAGGATTCAACGTTGTCTATTGTAAAGACCCCAATACAAAGTTATGAGTGTGATCCATAAAGACGTGCACATGAAATTGATAGATATTGAAAAATATATCCCTTCAAATAATAATTGTGTATTATTATTGTCATTTCGAATATATTTTGTTTAGATTTTAATTCCATACTTCCACATCTCTTGTGTAATTATCAGCATTTGTTCGTAACGGTAGACTAGGCCTTCAACTCGCTGATATATTTTGCGCATGTGTGTATTTACTGTAGTCTGTAATGTAAGACTTAATCGAACATCAAATGCCGTAATATAGTAAAATATTCATCTAGACCTATGTCGAAGAAATAATTTCGCTTGTACAATTAAGAAAAAAGTTATATAAGATTCCTCAAAAGATAAAATTGTGTTCAGACTCAACTTGTAAATCTAAATGTCAAATCATATTTCATAAGATCACCTAAGTCACTGAAGTGTTCGTAACGGCAAACTACTTTGCTGCCTGTTTACAATGGTTATTGTGCGATAACGTGTGTAAGTGGTTGAAAGTTCTCATGATATCTTAATTGCGTTGAAAATGGCTGCTGTAAGAAAGAAAATGGGAAGATGGTGCATGGTATGTGATGCTGAATTAATTACTTGCACAAATTATGTACGACTTGATTCTTCGAAATCATTAAGACTTGGACTGCTAGAAAGTCTTAATGAAATCGTTATGGAAGCTGGCTTTTCCAAACTGTCATCAGGATTTCTGTGTCGGTCCAAGTGTGTTGTAAAAATTAGCAATGTGTCCAAGCTTACACATTTGAGAGAGGAGGTTAAAGAGGCCTACAAGTACAACCAGGTCAAGAGCAATCATGCTGGACAAGAGTTTGAGGTCCATTTGTCTACTAAAACTCCAACAAAGAAACAGCAGAAGCGGCCAGCACTTTTCTCACCGGGAACCCCTCATTCAAAGGTAGGAATTTTGTCAATTTTTTCTGACATTAATTAGGCCTAGGGACTAGGGTCTGGTCTGTACTCTGCAGGCTAGTGGTGTAGCCTAGATGTAGCTTATGCCTTTGACTTTACTGCATGGGTGAGACAGAGTGTCATAACTCTCTGGTTTATGAGTAGAGTCTAGGGTGTCTGAACAATTTTTTCAATTTTCAATTTGGGATCGTTTTTCACCATTTTTATTGGATATTTGAATAACAAATGTATTCAGAATAATACATTTCAAATTTCAAGACTCACCGATGTTTCTATCAAAAGATACAGCCCCTCAAAAACTTCAACAACAACAACCAGCAACAAACTCTTTTGTTATAGACCTAACGTTAGGTGAGTAGGTCTAGATCTAAGGGGATTTCTAAATAAGTATTTTTTTTAGTGCCGTTGGAATTTACATGTAACCTTTTCATTTTTGACCTGCAAATGGGACACATAGGCCTAGTACCTTTAAATAATCCCATTTGCTAATATAAAGTTCCTTCAGTATTTCCAAGTTTACTTCATACACTGTTGGTCATAATGGTGGAATAATTATTTTTACCCCAATTTATAGAATGATTTTGACAATGATTTATTCCTAATCTAGATAATAGTATACATTCTCAGATTTTATTGAATGACAATTGGGGAGCGTTTGTTTTGCGTAACTGCAAAAGCATGTGTGTGCTAATATGCTAATCAACTAGGGGACCTACGTCCTTAAGTCATAACTGACAGTAATGGGGATTAATACCTCATAAAAGGGCACTAATATAGCACATCGACACGGTTTTGATCCTGGGGCCTCACAGTAACGAGGCCATTGCTTAGCCAACGAATCATGACTGTACGCAGCGGGCGCTAGGGTACGTCGATGCCACAACAAAAACAAAATAACTAAGAAAATGCAATAAATTTTCAATAATTCATTGCATTTTGCCCCGACCCCCAACATAAACAAATCTTCTTTGTAGGCCTTCCTTAGTCAACAATGCATGGCCCTAAAGAGGAATTTTTCCTGTTGGGGACTGGGAGAAAATGCAATGAATTTTTGAAAATTTATTGCATTTTCTTTGTTTTTTTGTTTTTGTAGGGGCGTCAACGTACCCTAGCGTGCGCTGCGTACAGTCATGATTCGTTGGCTAAGCAATGGCCTCGTTACTGTGAGCCCCCAGGATCAAAACCGTGTCGATGTGCTATGTTAGTGCCCTTTTACGAGGCATTAATCCCCATTACTGTCAGTTATGACTTAAGGACGTACATGTAGGTCCCCTAGTTGATTAGCATAGTAGCACAAACATGCTTTAGCAGTCACGCAAAACAAACACTCCCCAATTGTCAGTCAATAAAATCTGAGAATGTATACTATTATCTAGATCTATTAGGAATAAATCATTGTCAAAATCATTCAATAAATTGGGGTAAAAATAATTATTCCACCATTATGACCAACAGTGTACATGTATGAAGTAAACTTGGAAATACTGAAGGAATTTTATGGGATTATTTAAAGGTACTATCAGCCTTTTCACACACAGCTAAAATTCTATAAACATGACTAGTATAAACGTGTTTCGAACGTGTTTGTTTAAACTAATCACGAGCCTTTCACACACAGAAATTTCGGTGCGATCGTTAATCGTTTTGTGATTAACTACTGCTCGTAAAATGCGCAGTAGTGCCATTGCGCATTGAAGGTCATGTCACATCAATCAAAGCGCACGCTCCATCCAGTTTAAACACGTTTAAACACGAATAACCTTTCACACACAAAATGTCAAGCTCACTAGATACGAACTTCGTATCTGCAGTCTGCTTTTAGGGGCGTATGGATCGCGACTTCGTATCTATCCCAACATCGTATAAACGATGTTCACACTGGGAAATTTTGTCTATAAACATGTTTAAAACTTTACGATGATTCTAATCATCTCTAGATACGATGAATTTTAGCTGTGTGTGAAAAGGCTGTATGTCCCATTTGCAGGTCAAAAATGAAAAGGTTACATGTAAATTCCAACGGCACTAAAAAAAATATACTTATTTAGAAATCCCCTTATAACAAAAGAGTTTGAAATGGCTTTTTGTGGAAAAATAAGGACCAAAAGTGGTCGAATCGGATATGTAATAGTCCGATGAGATAATTATACACTGCTGGTTGTTGTTGAGACTGGGGATTTTGAGATTTATTATGAAACATAGGTATTCAGGTTTATGAGAATAGGTGTTAATTATATGTATATCAGAAGGCATGTTTACTTTTGCTTCCAGTGAGATGTTTGGTTCTCATGATGAAGATGTTGTTAATTGTACAATTGAACTTTTCCGCATGAAGGTTAGAGGAAAGAATAGTAGGCCTATTGAGGAATATATGCATGTACATGTAGGTTGTTTGTAAAGTGATTACCGGTAACAGGTTATCTATGGATTTGTGTATCATATATCGTTGGTTGTGTTATATTATTTATTACAATTACCAGTTGACCTTGCACGATGTCATTGTGTTGTCATTTTGGTGGTTATACCCTTCCATGTTTGGGAGCAGTTGAAATCGAGGGATGATGTTTTTGCCTGCCTTTGATTTGGAGGTCCAGCTCCAAAGAAGAGGAGGGGCATGACGTCATCCTAACATTATATTCTGTTGGCTGGGTTATACTTACAAGGTGGGCAGGACATTGCATTTGTGGGTCTTCCTGGTCAATTGGTTGTACAAAACAAAATAGATGTTGTTGTATAATGTAATTATGCATAGGTAATAAGTAATTGACATTACAAAGAGAATGTTAGCTGTCATTCTTTTAAAGTATTTTTTTTTATTTTTTTTATTGAAGTGTTTGTTAAATAATGCAGCCCAAATATGCTGAGTTGATGGTATATTGACAAAATTATGCTTTAAAGCAATAAAGATATGTATTCATACATGCCAACTGTACAGATTAAAGAGGAACATTCCTCTTTTTGGGAGAAGATAATTATCATTTTAATGCAGGTGTTCCTCTTCCTGTACAAATTTGTCTGTAGTATTGAATAGGAGAGTTAGGATTGTTCCTCTTTTTTTTTTTAAATAGCATAATTTGTACAGATTTCTGATTTTCAAATGTTGGCATGTATGTGTATTGCTTGATTAAATGATTCCCAGTTGGTAATCTGATAGTTTATCTTAATTTTGTACGATCTCCAGGTGCAAGATTGTTTTAGTAGGGGAGAATTGTAGTGGTACGCTGATTTGGGCAACTCATTTGATCTAAAGGGGGCGCTAGAGCCCTAGAAGAGCCGGGCTGGGTTGATTAATTGTACGATTATTAGTTTGACTTGGTATGAACCAAAGTTAAATAGCATTAATTATGTTTCCAATAGTATGCCGGGAACGGGTAAACAACCCCTGGTTTTGAATTCTTGCATTAGATTAAAGTGTTCATTTCGATAAGCACGTTGGAAATGAATTCCTGCATCAAGATGTACAGGTGTTCATTTCTGATAACACATTAGACAATAGACTGTTTTTCCGGGGACGCGACATTCTCGCGAAGAGATACATGTAGACTCCTCCCATTTTTGTCGGTGACTAGTTCAAATCACTCTTATCTATTATGCTTTGTCATTGGTTATAATTAATTAAAGGTATAACTCCTCTCTTAATTGGTCGGATGACCTAAGGGTAATTTTATATATCCCGTCTTGTAATTGGTTGGCTTCGTAAGGATCCTCCTTGTTGACTGGGTATATCATGTGATATCTAAGCCTCTTCAGGTGCCGGAGTATTTAAATGCCATGTGCGGGATTTTGTGGTCAGCTTATTTCATTCCGTTAACATGTTTAGGATGTGCTGCTAGTTTACTGTCGATAGGGCCGCCCAGCCTCTGAGAGAAGCAGCTTATAATTAAAATGTTTCTAAAATAATTACTCTTCGTTTGTAACGATTGGAGCTTCGGCTGACTTATATAAGTAATAAAGTGGACTTCAACTGTATGTGAGGGTATCGACTCGAAGTCATAAAATCAGACGAAGCAGTTGTTGCGGTTCTATTGGGTATGAGGCCATTCTTTATTTCATGATGTTCCAATCAAACAAAAGAGGGTAGAAGACCCTTGACTGCATGAAGTCACTTCACTTGATATTAAGGTGTCCAAAACCAACTATAGACATCAAGAATATCAGGATGAGACATCACTTACAGCTTCATGTAGGCACAGCTACAACCAGTCTAATCTCTGCTCACTGCATGTATGAGCTTTTACCTGCATGCAGTGAGTGTATGTTCACTGGGGCATATCACTCCTCTTTAGTTAGATACATTCCTTTTACCCCTGACTAATTTGCATTATAAAGAAAGAGCTATTTCTCATTCCCTCACAATCTCCCCTGCTAAAATCAAAGTTTGTCCTCAAACTTTCCATATAGTTGCATACTAGGTACCAAGATACGTGTACAGTATAAATTTGCCCTTGTCTCAAGATAAACATATACTTCTCCAGATATACATCAAAGACTATTCTACTCCCCAAACCCCCATCTTTAAATACATTTCTTTCCTATACCTGTATGAAAAAGAAAAAAAACTCTAATTAATGAGTTTGTTCACAGACACATCTTATCAATCAATATTTCCACTGTTTTCTTCAATAATATCGATTAAAGTTTTATGTTCACAAAGGCTGATATCGTCCACAAGATTCCAACCGCTTTCTCCAATAATAGACTGATCCCTCTCCTGGTCGGGATAGAACCTTGTATACTGTTGATTGCCACCCATCAGAAATTGTATGTCTACCTTGAGGATGGCTCCTTAGGTACACTCTGGTGCCAACTGTCAGTGGTCTCTCTTCGGCAGATTTGTCGTATTGTGCCTTGTGATATACTGCTTCATGTTCAAGTCTCTCCCCTACTTTTTGGTAAGCCCATTGTAGAACCTTGGTATGGTTAGCCAGCCAGTCTAGAAGCTGAAATTCTTCCAACTGTTCCCTGGGTTCCTCATTATCCCCTGAGTTCCTCATTATCCCGCATTTCTCCCTCATCTCTTCCATGGTCGTCATCTTCCTACCCTCTTTTGTCTTGTACTCCTTGCGAGCTACACGCCTGGCCAAGCCAATAGTTCTCAGTTATCTGAAGAGAAACCGCACCCCATCCGTACTACCAAATGTGAGGGTATCGACTCGAAGTCATAAAATCAGACGAAGCAGTTGTTGCGGTTCTATTGGGTATGAGGCCATTCTTTATTTCATGATGTTCCAATCAAACAAAAGAGGGTAGAAGACCCTTGACTGCATGAAGTCACTTCACTTGATATTAAGGTGTCCAAAACCAACTATAGACATCAAGAATATCAGGATGAGACATCACTTACAGCTTCATGTAGGCACAGCTACAACCAGTCTAATCTCTGCTCACTGCATGTATGAGCTTTTACCTGCATGCAGTGAGTGTATGTTCACTGGGGCATATCACTCCTCTTTAGTTAGATACATTCCTTTTACCCCTGACTAATTTGCATTATAAAGAAAGAGCTATTTCTCATTCCCTCACAGCCTCTGATTTTGCGGGATTTTGTGGTCAGCTTATTTCATTCCGTTAACATGTTTAGGATGTGCTGCTAGTTTACTGTCGATAGGGCCGCCCAGCCTCTGAGAGAAGCAGCTTATAATTAAAATGTTTCTAAAATAATTACTCTTCGTTTGTAACGATTGGAGCTTCGGCTGACTTATATAAGTAATAAAGTGGACTTCAACTGTATATCCGAGCTTCTTTTGTTTTCATTTATATTTGAACTTGTCGTCTCCAACCCATTAACTTTCCAGCATTGGTGTTTCGAGGGACACATTACCTTGGTTCGAAAGTTACTTGTATAACCGTAAGATGTGTACCTGTATTGATTCTGATACATCAAATATTTTAGATATAGATTATGGAATTCCTCAAGGGTACATAGGCTACTTTGCCTTATTTTATTTACTATTTATATATATGATTTAGTGAAACAAGTATAAATTTGTAAATTGCATCTATATGCAGATAATACTGTGCTATATTTTTCTCATAAAAGTGTTGATATTGCTGAAAAATATTAATTTCGATTTACGTAAAATACATAGCTGGCTTTGTCGTAATAAACTCAGTCTTAACGTTGACAAAACCTTTTGTATGTTATTTGGAACTGGTGCAATGTTATCGAAATATAATATCTTAAATGTAAATATATGTGGTAGACGAATTTTTCAAAGTAATACTGTGAAATATCTTTGAATGCATCTTGATACCAAGTTTAAAAAGAAATAAATACGTAAAGTTGTAAGTTTTTCAGCTCGTCTTCGACATTTTATATCGGAATCCAATCTGAAGATGGTATATATTTTAATTATTCTTCCACTTTTTGATTATGCAGATATTGTTTATGATTCGGCAAGCAAGAAACACACTGACTGCCTCAAAAACTTACCAAACAGGGCCGGTCGTATCATTTTGAAAATAAGTCCTCCAACCATGTTTCAAATAACGATATTCGTGTTAAATTAGGGTGGAAATCTCTCCATTCAAGACGACAATTGCATTTAAATATAATGGTCTATAAATTCCTGAACAATTTGGCTCCTCCTCATTTAGAGGAGTCTTTCAAAAACTATAACTATCCATATTCTCTACGATCACAAGGAAATATAAAACTCCCAAAACCAAAGAGTAGATGCCGTAAAAGGTTTGTGCATAAAGGCTCACGTGAGTACAATGACCTACCGTTAACTGTATTAAGCTATCCAACCGCATAAAAACGTTTTGCAAAAATCTAAATTTAAGAAATCAGTTTTGCTCTGATCTGTAATGGAACATGCTTGGGATGGGGGGGGGGGGGGTGTTAATGCTTCTCTAATATGTTTTAGGTTTTATATGTATACAAATTATATTATTTTATGTTGTATTGTATGTTGTATAATAACTGTTAATATCTTAATTCCTGGACCTCAGGGAAGAACAGTTTTGTCATACTATACTAGCAAAGCTGAATGGGTTATCCAGCCATTCACTATACCATTGATTTTACTATGTACATGTATTTTCTTTGTATTTTTTTTAATTTTATGATATGAAAAATAAATACCAATACCAATACAAATCACATGCTGACACAGAATCTCGGGGGAATGTCTGTGACATTATTGCTTCTGCCAAGGAAGACTGTTATCGTAACAGACTTTCGTCATGTAACATCAGGGACCTGTATAAGCCTGGGAATGAATTGCTAAATGTTAGGAGTAATGTTTTTATTAGGTAAAGATTCTTCTGATCTTACAGACGATTTTGTTCAATAAGATTAGGGAGGATATAGAGAGCAATGTTCTAACTTAACATAATGTATCAAGTGTATCCTTAAATACGTAGAAACCGGACTCTATCTTCGCTCAGTCTGATCCTGTGTGTAAAATTGTCTTTACAACATCTAAGATTTTGAATTGTCCTTCCACATCTTGATTTTGCTATCACGTGCAAACTTGACTGGTTATAGAAGACATTTGTCAGTTCTACTTATAAAACTGTGATGCAAATTGAATCTACCATTGTCTATCTGTGTGTTTCCACATACACTGTACACTATGATCTTCTGTCATTACTCTGTTAATTAAGGAATCTTCTCTGGACAGAGATGATTTAAGTAGTTATAGACCCGTTTCTAATATACAATGTCTAGAAAAATTGATTGAAAAGTTTGTTTCTAAACAGGTATCCACATTTGTCACCCACATTGATTTGCTTGATCCTATGCAGTCTGCACATGAGTCGCACATATTGACTAAGACTGCACTTATTCGCGTGCAGAATGACAAACTTTTTGCCATTGATAACGGACATGCTGTCTTCTTATGAATGTTTGCCCTTTTGTCTGCCTTTGACCTGGTGGACCATGCGACTCTCTCACATAGGCTGTTTAATCGCTTTTTCTACTCGATAACTTCTTCTCCTGGTTCCAGTCGGACCTGAGCAACAGGCCGTCGATCGAGTAAGGTCCGCGCTGAGGGATTAATTTTACCAGACTTCCCGCATTTATGGGATTGTCCCGTATCTCGACCATTTGTCCACGTCCCGTATTGAACCTCCACGGGACGCAGTTCGTCCCGAATTCGCTTAATAATTATTGAAAATGGAGTTATAAGCTGCAGACCTACATGTACAACACTGCATGAACAAGCAGAAAAGATTCTAATTTTGTGCTCGCTCACTTCGCTCGTTTGCTATTATTGTTTCAGAAAATGGAATTGAATAAGGAATCATTTCACAGAGAATATTATTCTTAATCATGAAATAGATTACAAAGTTACATTGATCATGACATTTTTATCGTAAGCTACCAAATTAGGGTATCCTTTTTTTTACACTAACTATCAAGAGTATAGGGTCGCTTTTGTTAACCCATGACTGCTTCCTGAAACGCTTTACAACTATTAAACTGGTGTCAACTTTAATGCTGATGCCTAATCTTAAGTTTAATATACAATTATTGCAGTTTCTCAAATCTGATGATGAATAAAATGTGGGAAACTTTGAAAAATCAGTTCATAGATGCTGTAATCATTTATGCCAGTCTCTCCTTACTCCATAAAGCTATGACACGTACTTGTAAATAACATCGATTACACCATTTTCTGTTCATGTAGGATCTGTGGAACTGCCTCTGGTGAATGAAAGACGCCCTCAAGCATGGGGCCCACACTGAAGCTAGTTGCAGCAATCGCTGTGATAGTGATTAGTGTTCGAACAGTCAGAGCAGGTAAGACCACTAAACTGTTTTCCCCTACTTACTGACAGGCACAGCGGAGCACCCCAATTTGCATATCATTAGCGGCCCGTTCTATTTGAATAACCATAATCTGTGTGAATCCGAACATGTGTGTGCTAGAATGTCAAATCTTAAAATTCGCGTTGCGCCTTTATTACTGCCAATATCGCTATGAAACTTTCCATACTAACTAAAATTATTATGAATTTGATGTCAGTGAAATAAATCCGAAATTCCATGGAATAAAACTCGAGATATTAATGTGTTTTGAGCTTCGCCCCTCAAAAAACACGACGTCTACTTTATTATGTGATGACCCTATCAAGCAATGCACGAAGTAGAGACTTGGTATGAATATTCATTAGGGTTGAATCCATACATGGGCGAAATTTTCGCTTCTCCGCTGTATTTTTTTTGGTTATAACGTTCTTTTTCATGGGGCTTCATTTTTAAAAGTTGTAGTCAGCGAACTCATTGAACATGACGTCATCGATCTCAGCGATGTACTGCGCATGCGTCTTAGGCCCAGTGCAGGCTAGCCTTTAAACAAGGCCACATGTCTGATAGACGCCGAGCGACTAAAAAGAGACTAATCGCGAAAACCTGAGTAAACGCCAGTGCGAATTGCCCAGACCAGTGGCCTTTATCAATCTGGTTTGGATTTATTATGTTAACCTTTGTTTCCGACTGGAACTCGCTTCAGAAAAGGTAGTGTCCAATCAGCGAACGTATCTCCGCGTGACGTCAGCTTATACACACACACACACACAGTAAACTCTACGTAGTACGAACATGGACCTACTATGAACTATTACGTACGTGCTAAGACCACTGACCTCTACATGGAACGAATCACGAACTAAGCCAACTGGGAGATCGCCGTTATGATTGGTCAATAAATCCAAAGTAGGCGTATTGGCATGCTAATATGTATCTATGAATAATTAATGCGGAGCAGTGAAACCTACATTCCAAAAGGCCTCGTGACATTCGTCACTCGGTCCCGCGTTCACCCCGGGTATCTAGACTCATCTCAGCCGCTTAGCCAGAGTCACGAGGCCTTGTCAAAAGGCTAAGTGCAGGCCAGATCGAAACAGCTGAGCCATTAGCGTGCACGTGTGCAGTCGGCTGGCAAGACATGTATAGCCAACGCACACGCGAGGTTCAGACATGACACACATTTGAATGTATGGGACTGGTCAAACAATTTTGCGACAACGAAGGATTATTTTTGTTCGATGAGATTCGGACATTGGGGTATGTTTTTCTCTGATACGACCCTATCAAGCAACTATGAAAAGAGATATTTCACAAGGATTGAGATTATTACATTTTCTTTCTGTTCATACGAGGCAATTCTTTCTCGCTCTAAAAGAAATGGTGAATTTTACGGTGATTTTGTATCTCATTTTTTTTCGTTTTTGTTCGTCAAAACTATCCCTTAAATTTCACATTTTCGGTGCATCAATAACTCTTTTTATACACATGAGTGTCTTGCAAATTTATTAAATACTCGATTTAGTAGCTTTGATTGGTGATATTCATCACATTAATGAAGAATTTGTCTTCGAAATTTGTTTACTTTTTTTCGCATCGATCGGTACACAATTGTTGATTTTATGCAAATGATGTTTACTGGACGAGAGTCGATCGCACAGTAATTGGGGTGCTCCGCTGTGCCTGCTGATAGCCACATTTAGCAAGACTTGGCGAGTGGAATCATGGATCACGCCATCTTCGGCCTGCAGTACGTAGGAAATTTAGATCACGATATTTAATTAATAAAAAAGGCCATATTGTGGGCGGGTTGGGGGCATAAGTTACGCACTTAGCCTTTTTTAAAGGCTGACATTTCTACAGTTTACATACATATGCAATGTAAGTTTTCTCATAATCCATAAATCCAAGGTATTTTTTATTTTCTCTACTTTACTTTCCCAGTTAAAATTTTGTACGTCAAAATGATTTTTACCTACATAAATACCAAGACGTTTTATAGGGTCTTCGGTGAAATATAAATCTTCAACTTCATCGTCATTCATATTAAGTTTCATAAGATTGAGCCCCTGATTTATTACAAATCTCTTAAACCGATTAGACACTGTCTGTCTTATGAATCCAAATCTCATGTTATTTCACTGCTGACTTTAACTTGTTTCTTGTCCCTCAACAAATCAAGCAATCAATCAATCATGACAAAGAAAGATAAATATTTATAGACATCTTTATAACCTATTGAATGGGGTATCATCTTGTAGGAAATGTAATAGTCTTTCATATGACACCTTAGACATGGGAAAATGAGGTACTGTTAAAAGGTAATCCCCAGAACAGTAGTTATACATGGCGGCCATTTTTTTCCAGTAGCATATTGCAAAGGTTGTCCACTTAGAAATTGTGCACGGAGGTCCCCCGAACAGGTTGAGACTATCCAACCTTTTACAACACGCCATGTCTCAAAACCCGCCCAAATTGGGGTTTTGCCCCCTATAGGTATTTAGACCAGGTAGCAGCAGAGGATGCTATCATCTATATAGTATCTCCAATGTCTTTCATTTTAAAGAAGAAAAAATAGGGGTGAACCCAAACCGTCCAGTATCTAACGATTTGGTATACATGTATCTGGTTTTGAATTCTTGCATTAGATTAAAGTGTTCATTTCGATAAGCACGTTGGCACGTTTGAATTCTGGTTTCTCAAGATTCCTTCCAATTGAAAGATGGAGTTCACACTAATCTCTAGGCAAAAATTGTCCAAACCAACGTTATCCTGAATATCTTGAAAATGAAAACCTGAAAATCAATTTACAACTCCTTATGAACAGTGGCGCCTAGAGTAATCAATGTAACTGCGCCCCCCCCATATTTGCCCAACCTTATCTATGTAACTGCACAAGCAAGTGAGTAAGGTGACCAGCTTAGGAATTTTGCAAGGGAGCAAAGCGATCGAGTTGTAGGTCTTTGTACAGTTTCGTATTTTTAATCATAGATAGTGGTTTTCTATTCATTACTACTTAAGTGGTAAACAAAAATACCGAACACGACATTCAAGGAATATAGCAAGGTTTTCCAAAAATAAGATTTTGTCAAGAGTTGATGTTTTCTTGAAAGGTTGAAAGATGAGTTTTTTGTTGAGAAAATTGAATCCCATTTTAAAAATTCAGTTATTTAGGGTGCAATATCTCACAAGAAGCTGGTGAAAGTTATAAGAGGCGGCACAGCAATGGGAATTACAATTCGGTGTCAAAGTTGGAGCCATTAAAAAAATGCTATTTATCAACTATATCTTTATTTGTGTGCAAAATTAGGAGATCCCGTGCAAACTATTTATGCGAGCCGCTACCTACAATTGTAGCTTTAACAAAATTATATTACTAATGCATTTAGCCTCGCATCTTAGGGCGCATGTACATGTATCTAAAGGGATGAAAAGTTTTCTTCTTTTCTTTTCTCCCTTTCCTTTTTCTCTCTTTGATGTTTTGTGTGCCTCCTTTTTGTGCTCTCTACCCCCATATAGTTGTGACCGCGTACCAATCGGATAGAAATCCATAGGTTTGTGATTGGTTGGAGGGCTTTTGATCAAAGTGGATAAATCGAAACTCTTAATGATGACAATGTATTTGACTCATGTATTTTCACTAATGACGTACATTGGTTTCTTGCAGAAGGCAATACTTTTAAAATCTAATTTGGGTCAAAGTCTATAAGGAGAGTGGGGGACTCCGAGACACACAAAACGAGTTGGGCATTGTCATTTATATTCCCTTTTGAAGATTTCAATAATTTGACAAGACTCCTTTTCCCCATTGTGATGTAATTCCAAATTGTAAACATTTAGAAAGTACACCAAATTACGGTAAATAAGTCATTTCGTCATCAAAATACACCAGATAAGATGCATTCCAGCAAGTAGCCTCAAACTCGTATGTCGTTATTCTAGCCCATTCCTGCCTGGATAAGAGGTGACGATTGCCCAATTAATGGATACATTCAACATGGACAGGGGAGCTGCACCCCCCTGCCCCCACTCCAACCCATCATATTGATTTGAGGGCCGAAGGCTAAATTGTTTTTCCTATGGACTATCTATAGTACTTGCATACTATGCGCAAATGGTCATTTTCCTCGACGACATAAATATACGAATTATTTCGTCAACTTAGTCAGCATCATAGCTGATATATTTTAATGCAGGCTCGGAGCTAGGATCTTATTTTAGGGAGGGCGGTAGTGAGCAAGCGAATCACTTAAAGAGCGCTCATTCGGGGGTGTGGGTGATAGGCCTCTAAATTATTAGGAAAAGAAGACGATTTATTGTACCTTTCTCGACTGTTAATCCTTGTCTGAATTCAGTTTCTCCCCCTCCCGCGCGAAGCGCGGAAGTTTTGGCGTTTCATTAAATTATTAGAGAAATTAGACGATTCGTTGAACCTTGCTCGACTCTTAATCCTTGTCTGAATGAAGCTTCCCCCCCCCCCCCCCCCCGCGCAAAGCGCGAAAATTTTGACGTTTCATTAAATTATTAGAGAAAGAAGACGATTCGTTGTACCGTCTCGACTCTTCTAAATGAAATTTTCTCCCTTCGCGCAAAGCGCGGAATTTTTGGCGTTCCCTCACAATATAGAGAAAGGAAGACGATTCGTCGTACCGTTTTCGACTCTTATTACTCCCTATTCATCTGATTTCAGTTTCCCCCTCTTGCGCGAAGCGCGGCAGCTTTGACGTTTCATTAAATTATTAGAGAAAGAAGACGATTCGTTTGTACCGTTTTCGACTCTTAATAAGCCCTAATTGTCTGAATTCAGTTTCGCCCTTTAGCGCGAAGCGCGGAAGCTTGACGTTTCCTTAAAATATTAGAGAAAGAAGACGATTCGTTGTACCGTTCTCGACTCGTCTAAATGAGGTATTCCCTCCCTCCCGCGCGAAGCGCGAAAGTTTTGACATTTCATTAAATTATTAGAGAAAGAAGACGATTCGTCGTATCGTTTTAGACTCTAATGCTAGGAGTCCACTGGGCCAGCGCCAGTTGGTGCCAGTTCGCGCCAAAGATTATGTGATAGGCGCGTAGTGGCTCGCTGTGGCGCCGAATTAATGTCCGCTCGGCATGTGTCGCCAAGTAGAATAAACTGGGTGCCATATGGCGTGCGCCAAATTCTACCCGGCTTGCTCCAAAATGTTGCGCCAGTTTGCGCCAGTTCGCGCCATTACACGGCCATTTGATTCCAAAATTCACCCTGTTGTCGCCATTCGTGCCAATAGACGGCTACTTTGCGCCACTTGGTGATTAGTTTGTGCCAAAGGTCGCCAAATTGGTTTGAACTTGCCGCCGCTTGGCGCTACTTGCCGACTATATAAATACCGGCCATCGGCTACCTGGCGTAGTGGCGCAAACAAGGTGCCACTTGGCAACTTGGCGCGCGCCATTACATTCCAGTGGATTCCAATAGGCGGATTGTTTGCGCCAAAGGGCGATATGTTCGCGCCATTTGGTGCCACTTGGCGGACACTTGGCGCTGATTGCTCGATGCAAGTGGCGCGACGAAAATTTCAAACATTTTTTAATTTTCTTGCCGCCAAATTCAAATTTGGTGCCGTTACGGGCCACCACGAGCCAGTTGGGAGGCAGTTTGAGCCACTACACGCCACTAGGCACCTTATTGGCGACACTAGGCGCCACAGTAAATTGTATTGGCGCAAACTGGCACCAACTGGCGCTGGCCCAGTGGACTCCTAGCATTAATAAGTTTCACCCTCTCGCGCGAAGCGCCGAAGCTTTGACGTTTCATTAAGTTATTAGAGAAAGAAGACGATTCGTTTGTACCATTTTCGACTCTTAATAAGCACTATTTGGTGTACTGTTTTCGACTCTTAATCCTTATCTGAATTCAGTTGTCCCCCTTTCGCGCGAAGCGCGGAGGGTATGACGTTTCATTAAATTATTATAGAAAGAAGATGATTCGTTCTACCGTTTTCGACTCTTAAGCCCTAATTCAGTTTTCCCGAAAATTTTAAACCTCTGATTTCTTTAGCTGATATTATAGGAAAGTGAAACTTCGAGAAAATACAAGTATTGTAGTTGTAGTCACTTTTGAAGTCGTCACAGTGGATAAAATGTCACAGTTCGTAGTGAAAAAAAACTTGTCGGCCGACCGACAATATACATCTCACCGACTTCAAACTTCGAGAATACCGACACAGCTGACCCGACATAGCAACATATTTACCCGTGTCTTTCTTGCTCCCTCGACGAGACGACTCCACCCAACAACCCCCGTCTCTCTTTTACTCCCACTCCTACTCTCTCAGGCTCTTACACCTCCTCTCTCTCCTCTCTTTCACCCCCGTTTCTTTTGTTTCCCTTTTACTCTTTTTTCTCTTTTTTTTCCCTTTTCTTTCTTTTCCTTTCTTTCCTCTCCTCCCTCTTTTTCTTTTTTTTCTTTCTTTCTTCTCTTTTCTTTCCTTTCTTTTCCTTTCTTTTCCTTTCTTTCCTTTCATTTCCTTTTTTTCTTTTCTTTTCCTTTTCTTTTTTCTTTTCTTTCCCTTTCCCTCTCTTTTTTTCCCTCCCTCTTTTCTCTTTTTTCCAGACGGCAGCGCAATTTTACCGACAATATCCTGACAGGTGGAGGGGTGTCTGAACTACACCATGCACTATGAACATGTTTAAAACGGCAAATTATGTCTGTCACTTGGAACAGGTCTGATTTTACGTATTATTTGACCCATATCCTAATTAGACTCTGAAAACACATTATATATCGGTTGCTAGGAATGTTATTATGATAGCAACCATACTTCCTATACAAGTATTAATCTACTTGGTGATAGCAATTTCCCGTGATGTATTTTAGTTTTCGCGTCACTATGTTACCGTTGCTAAGGAGAACATAGCCCTTAGCAACCAAATTTGCCATGTTGGCTCTCAACAAAGTGTCAACTTTAGAGCGCTATAACATTTTAGTTAGAAATTGAAGCAATAAACTTAAAATTTGGATATGATATCAACCAGGATGATGAACAGTTTTTCAGCAAGTTTCAAGTCAGTTGGCATCATAATTAAATAAATATGGATAAATATTTATTTTGGCGCAATTCATATTTTTGAAAAAAATGGTAACAAATCACATTTTTGGCTCATATTTTTTCATGCAAATCATCCCAAAACCTTTTGAATGAGGTATCATTTTATAGGAAATTTAATTATCTTTCATTTGACACCTTATACATGGTAAAAATGAGGTACTGTTAACAAGTAATCCCCAGAATTGTCCAACAGTAGTTATACATGGCGGCCATTTTTTCCAGTAGCATAGTGCAAAGATTGTTCACCTAGAAATTGTGCAGGGAGGTCCCATGCACACGTTAATACCCAACAACCTTTTACAACATTCCATGTCTCAAGAACCTGCTGTGCCCTCTGGGTAAAAGAACTGATTCATACAATTGTCAAGTTTTGTAATATTTCAAGTTTTTGAAATTGATTTGTACCAATTAATGTTTCTTGAGAATGTGACACATCAAAGCTTACATCTGCAAATATTTAACAATGGTCCTTATTCAACCAGTTCACCTTTCATTCTTGCGCAATGATAAAAACAAAACAAATCATCAAATTAACAAGGGTATGAAGAATTACGTTGTTAACTGTATATATATAAATGTTTTAAATGATTTTGATATTGTTAGCCATTTCAGTTTCAGTTTCAGTTTATTGTTTCGTATTTCATAGCTATTTTGCAATGATTTCACAAAGTCAATTGTCATATTAATTTTACAAAGACAAAACAGAAAGTAGCTACCTCATTTCAATTTGTTCGAAATCATTAAATTAAAATACTGAACAAAGAAGAACAATGAAATATGGAGGGGCCTATATCTTATAGGACCCGAAGGATAGTTAATTATATAATTGTCTTTAAAAAATGAGGGAAAGAGCAATTAATGTAAATCGTAGTAATATCATTTTTATATAACAAAAAAAGGGCAATGTTAGAGTCACTTTCGTTATAATAATGTAACAGACTAATACCATTTAAGTGCAGTAGGCCTACCTGTACAAATCTGCGTTACCCATTGGCTTTGGCAACAAACACAAAAACAACTAGACTTTAATTCGTCACTTTAATAGACGAATTAGGTGATACGCATGCTAATGTTTTAGATAACGAAGAACGCAATTTGACGATTTCGTATTATTTTATAAATTACTTCTCCCATTATGATCTATCCATATGACAAGTTTTAACTGTGTAGCCTTGATCATTATGGACCTATGGAAGATAGATTAACACAATATGCCCAATGACCATGTACATGCAATAACCAGTTTCACCTTTGACTCTAATTTACATCATGAAGAACGCATTTTGATGATTTTATCTCATTCAATGAAATGAAAATGTAATTGATTCAAGAACCTACATGTATGCCTTAGTAATAGAATGTGAATAGTGTATGACGTCACGGTGTCCCGGTGTAAATGAAAAGTCAGAACAAATATAGGAATAGGTCTACATTTTATTTATTTATTTATTTATTTCTAATCTTTTGACAGGGTAGCCTATTCACCAACAAGTAGTGGTCTTCCATGAGGCCCTGAATAAACATGAATATATTTACATAGTTTATAACGTTTATACAGAACAGTTAAAAAATAATACTCGTTTGCAAAATAAACATATATCACTAACCTAGTAAACAGTAATGTCAATAGGAAAATATTTATTAAGTCGCAATTATGTGAATAAGTCATGTTAATATTACAGAACATGCACGTAGTGTATGTTCGGCTGAGCCATTCACAAATTATAACTTTGTTTAAACAATCTTTTAAATGAATTGACAGAGGAAGCCGTTCTCAACGAATTATCTAGCTTATTCCATTCAAATATGGAAGAAACAATTGGGCTACACTTATAACAATCAGTGTGAAATCTAGTCACACGTAAACATCCACTGTCTAATCGTCTTGTATGATGCTCATGTACATCATTATAATTGATTAAGCCTACCTGAAGGTAAGAAGGTGCTAAGTTATGAACGCATTTATATATCATCATAATGCAACTTAACTCAAACCGCTTGTCTAGTGTCATCCATTTAGGACTTGTGAACAAATCAGCCGACGGTGTGTCATATGTCTTGTTCAATATTATTCTTGCGACCCTCTTTTGAATTTTTTGCAGCTTAGTTGTATGAGAATGAAATCTGTTCGACCCTACAACAGAACAGTAATCTAATCGTGGCAACACTAGACTGTTATAACGTAACATTACCGATCATTTTTAGTTGTCGACGTGAGATTTGCTAGTTGATGCTTGATAATAAAATCTTTAAATATCGGATGGATATATACCCTCACTGTATTAGGAATTGGATTATATCAATGTGGAATTAACAGGAAATAATGTAGAAAAGAGAAAGAATGACAGGCAGGGAGTGTGACTTGGTTAACAGACGCTAGTCTTTCAATATCGATGACTATACTTTTATCTATGAGAACAGAAACCATGGTCGTGGCGGGGGTGTTGGAATGCATATAGAGGACTCATACAATTATTTCCAAAGAGATGACCTGACGCTTGATTCAGAAATATGTGACTCCATTTGTATAGAAATTGTTTAAGAAAAGAGAAAGAATATTATAGTTGGTGTGGTATACAAACCCCTAAATACTCAGACCGATATTTCTTCTGAAGCACTGGAGATTGTGTTCAACAAAATAACTAGCGACAACAAAGTGTGTTATGTAATGGGTGATTATAATATCGATTTATTACAACGTGTCCACTCGGTAAAAAAACGTTATCGATATAGTATTCAGTAACTCATGCTACCCCTTAATCGACAAACCTACACGAATTACGAAGTCATCTACCACTTTAATAGATAATACACTTTCAAATAACTTACTTTCATTTCATGATACTGGTCTATCGTATGGTGATGTATCCGATTACTTGCATGTCTTTACCATTTCAAAGCTAATTGTTGCCAATGTAAAATCATTGAAGGTAAACATCGGTCATAGAATTATAAATCAGAGAAATATTGAGGCCTTAATTAGGAATTTGCACGAAGTCGACTGGAGGGATGCTGCAGAAGTTCAAAACGATATTTATTAAATGTTTCAAAATAAATTTTGTGCATAGTATGCTTAGCATTTTCCAATTGTATTTAAAAACAAAACAAAACAAGAAATTAAAATGTTGGATGACGAATGGACTGTTACAGTCGATCCGAAATAAGAATAAGTTATACAACATGTATTTACGTAACCAATCAGACCAACATGCTTATGATTATACAAATTATTGTAACCTACTCACAGGATTCGTAAAGCGAAATCCCAGTATTTCAATGTCAGATTTGTACTTAATAAATCTAATGTATATTCCCCCGGACAATGATGTCGGATGAAGCTGCTGTTTGTTTGTTGATTTTGCTCGTTTTTAATGATATGTACCCGCTGTCTTTTTTTAAAGAATTGTAGTACTTTGTCATTGTTATGATAAATCGCAGACACATGTACAGCCCTCTTGAGTTAACTTTCTTTCCTATACTTAATTCTCTTCTCATTTTTTCCTTCCATTTACTAGTTGTTATTTCCTATCAACGTTGTGTCATACAATCAGAGGCGGCGGACCCGGGGGGGGGGGGGGGGGGGGGGGGCAGGGGGGCACAGTGCCCCACCACTTTTTCAAGTACCCCAAAAGTGCCCCTTTTTCCATAGGAAAAGTGCCCCTTTAACTTTGTAAGAAGCGCCCCTTTTTACATCAAAAGTGCCCCTATTACTTTGGTATGTGCCCCTTTTATTTTGACACGTACCTCTTTTCCCTGACAAGTTCCCAGTTTCCTTTGCAATAAGTGTCTATTTTCCATTCTCATAAGTGCCCTTTTTAATCTATAGTAAGTGCCCCTTTTTGGGTACGAGAAGCGCCCCTTTTCACTTTTGTTAAGCGCCTCCTTCACCTCTGATAATTGCCCTATTCAAATCTTAGAGGTGCTTCTTTTACTTTGACAATTGCCCCTTTTCCTTTGTAAGAAGTGCCCCCATTTAACAAAGAGCCCTTCGCCTTTTCATAAATTCCCCTTTTGCCTCTTTCATATATGGTGTGTGCCCCTTTTCACCTCTGATAATTAACCTTTTTAACAATGATACGTGCCCCTTTTCCTTTCTTATGAGGAACCTATCCCTTTTTCATAAATGCCCCTATCAAAATCTGATGGTTGCCTCTTTTCCGTCGACAAATGCCCAATTTCCATTCTCATAAGTGCCTTTTCATCCCTGGTGAGTGTCCCCTTTTCCTCTCATCATTAAACGTGCCCCTAATTTCAAGCGACTAAGAGCAGTTTCTCCCAAAGCTCGCTCGCTACGCTCGCTCACATTTATAGATGTTATAATTGTTACTTATCAAAGGTCTTTTCAGTTTGCTGTTATGAGAATGTGCTTATTTATAACCCGATGAGGATTGGTTTTTTCCTCTTTATAAGATGTAGTTTTCGCACTGCGACCTCACATATCTTATATTTTTCCTCGCTCGCAAATGATTTTTGTCAACCATCACACCCAACTGCAAGGTATGATGCTTAAGCAATATTTTATACCATGTATAAAGAGAAACAAATATTGAAATCATCCCTGATAATGTAATCACATTAAAGGGGTATATACCAATGTCTAAAAATGGTATATTTTCGCTTTGAGATTTCCCTTTGTAGGTGCCCTTTTTTCCCAGAAAGTGCCCTTTTTTGTTGGTGCCCCCCCCCCCCCCACTTTGGAAGTTGCTCCGCCGCCTCTGCATACAATATGTTATTTTCATAATAATATCTATAATGTTCTCTCAGTAACTGTGTTAACTTATTATGGGCATTCCCAACTCAAGCTAAGTTTTGCCTCCTTCCATATCTGAATTATTTCCTGTATACTCTCTGTTGAAATACAAATGCAATTTATATATACATTGTGTTTCATATTGTAATATCGAGAAGAAAATAAATGTTAATAAATACAATAATACAAAATACAAAGTTTCAACTGTGTAGCATATTGACAATTATGAATCTATAGAAGATAGATTGAGACAATATGACCATTGACTACATACAATGAGCAGTTACACCTTTGTCCCCAAATGACATAATAAAGAATGCATTTTCATAATTTCATCTTATTGCATGAAATGCTTTACCCGTCATGTTCGGCCTATGTTGTGCTGCGTAGAGATTCAATCAGTTTAATCTGGGCCATAACAAGAACTGAGTTATTGATGTAGACAAATGCTCATGTTTCCTATGAAGCTCATGTTATGTATTTTATTACCAGAAAAAAAAAAGTCAATCAGTCACTCAATAGTGTCTGACAGTAAAGTCTAGAAAAGTAAATGGGTTTCATTCAATTGAAAATTTCGATATGATCTCGTCATCTGATCAAAAACCTGAAAGCACCGATTTTATAGCCCATGGCCTCAGCTATAACATACCAGAATGTGGGAGAAAACAGAGCACAAATATGCTAGATAGTGCTCAAAGAGGAACGCCATGAAGATTCATAATGTGAACAAATATGCAAAACACGCAAATTAAGAAAATTCTGACATGTGGCCTTTAATTGAATTTTGTACTATGATGACATCATTAAAATGAGAACTAGTGTCAACTAAACTTGTAGACAATTGCATTACCCACAAAATATTGGAATTGAGAAGAACATCTAAATTAAGAGAAATATCCTTTAAAAAAAAAATACATTCACCACTTTTGAAACGACTATTTGTATTAGAGCATCAACAAATAATTACAAATTGTCGGTGATCTCACTAATGCACAGAGATAATAAGGTGAAATACACCTCCATAAATGTAACATATTCTAATCAAGGTTTACAAATGATCATATCATTCAATTACAAACATATGAGACTAAACCAAATAAAATTAGCATAATTTAATGACTAAGGTAGATCCTCCCTCATTTTAACTTTAGTTTATTTTAACTCTTGCTTGAGGAGTATTCTAACAAAGACTTATCCGTCTTACTGGCTGATAAGACGATCATTGAACATTGTACTTTTGTCATTCATGCATTTCGAATTTCCACGTGAAAAGTGAATGGAAAGATTCGTCATTAAATTTGAGGATATTTTCTCTCCTCCTTGTAGTTGACTGTGGTAGTGACAACGTGGGCCAATGTTTGAACGGAGCGTCCTGTGCGGGCACTATATGTACATGTGCAGCAGGATTTACTGGATCTCTCTGCGGTGTCGCCAGTAAGATCTTTTATTATTTTCCTTATTTTAGATCTTCCTTATTTTAGGATGTCATCATTTTTGGGAGGAAAAACACATTCACCACTTGTGAAATGACTATTTGTATTAGAGCATCGGCAAATAATTACAAATTGTCGGTGATCTCACTAATGCACAGAGATAATAAGGTGAAATACACCGCCAGAAATGTAACATATTCTTAACAAGGTTTACAAATGATCATATCATTCAATTACAAACATATGAGACTAAAAAAAAAAAAATTAGCATAATTCAATGACTAAGGTAGATCCTCCCTCATTTTAACTTTAGTTCATTTTAACTCTTGCTTAAGGAGTATTCTAACAAAGACTTATCCGTCTTACTGGCTGATAAGACGATCATTGAACATTGTACTTTTGTCATTCATGCATTTCGAATTTCCACGTGAAAAGTTAATGGAAAGATTCGTCATTAAATTTGAGGATATTTTCTCTCCTCCTTGTAGTTGACTGTGGTAGTGACAACGTGGGCCAATGTTTGAACGGAGCGTCCTGTGCGGGCACTATATGTACATGTGCAGCAGGATTTACTGGATCTCTCTGCGGTGTCGCCAGTAAGATCTTTTATTATTTTCCTTATTTTAGATCTTCCTTATTTTAGGATGTCATCATTTTGGGGAGGAAAAACACATTCACCACTTGTGAAATGACTATTTGTATTAGAGCATCGGCAAATAATTACAAATTGTCGGTGATCTCACTAATGCACTGAGATAATAAGGTGAAATACACCTCCAGAAATGTAACATATTCTAAACAAGGTTTACAAATGATCATATAATTAAATTACAAACATATGAGACTTAAATATGAGACTGCATTTCGAGTTTCCACGTGAAAAGTGAATGGAAAGATTCGTCATTAAATTTGAGGATATTGTCTCTCCTCCTTGTAGTTGACTGTGCTGTTACCCCGGCCCAATGTCTTAACGGAGCTACCTGCGAGAGCGCGGCATGTACATGTGCACCGGGTTATACTGGATCTACCTGCAGTGACGGTAAGATCTTTTAGGATTTCATCATCTTTTTTTGGAAAAAAATACATTCACCACTTTTGATCTTGTAGACAATTGCCTTTACCACGACATATCGGAATTTGGAAGAAAATCGATCAATATTAAGAGAAATATCCTTTCAACAAAAAAAAAATACATTCACCACTTTTGAAATGACTATTTTTAATAGAGTATGGACAAATAGTTACAAATTGTCTGTGATCTCACTAATGCGCAGAGATAATCAGGTGAAATACACCTCCACAAATGTAACATATTCTAAACAAGGTTTACAAATGTTCATATAGTGGTTTTCTATTCATTACTACTTCATCATACGAATTATCTAGCTTATTCCATTCAAATATGGAAGAAACAATTGGGCTACACTTATAACAATCAGTGTGAAATCTAGTCACACGTAAACATCCACTGTCTAATTGTCTTGTATGATGCTCGTGTACATCATTAGGATTGATTAAGCCTACCTGAAGGTAAGAAGGTGCTAAGTTATGAACGCATTTATATATCATCATAACGCAACTTAACTCAAACCGCTTGTCTAGTGTCATCCATTTAGGACTTGTGAACAAATCAGCCGACGGTGTGTCATATGTCTTGTTCAATATTATTCTTGCGACCCTCTTTTGAATTTTTTGCAGCTTAGTTGTATGAGAATGAAATCTGTTCGACCCTACAACAGAACAGTAATCTAATCGTGGCAACACTAGACTGTTATAAAGTAACATTAGCGATCATTTTAAGTTGTTGACGTGAGATTTGCTAGTTAATGCTTGATAATAAAATCTTTAAATATCGGATGGATATATATACTGTCACTGCATTAGGAATTGGATTAAGGTGGAATTAACAGGAAATAATGTAGACAAGAGAAAGAATGACAGGCAGGGAGTGTGACTTGGTTAACAGACGCTAGTCTTTCAATATCGATAAATATTCTTTTATCTGTGAGAACAAAAACCATGGTCGTGGCGGGGGTGTTGGAATGCATATAGCGGACACAGATAATTATTTCCAAAGAGATGACCTGATGCTTGAAAGAGCCCTTCGCCTTTTCATAAATTCCCCTTTTGCCTCTTTCATATATGGTGTGTGCCCCTTTTCACCTCTGATAATTAACCTTTTTAACAATGATACGTGCCCCTTTTCCTTTCTTATGAGGAACCTATCCCTTTTTCATAAATGCCCCTATCAAAATCTGATGGTTGCCTCTTTTCCGTCGACAAATGCCCAATTTCCATTCTCATAAGTGCCTTTTCATCCCTGGTGAGTGTCCCCTTTTCCTCTCATCATTAAACGTGCCCCTAATTTCAAGCGACTAAGAGCAGTTTCTCCCAAAGCTCGCTCGCTACGCTCGCTCACATTTATAGATGTTATAATTGTTACTTATCAAAGGTCTTTTCAGTTTGCTGTTATGAGAATGTGCTTATTTATAACCCGATGAGGATTGGTTTTTTCCTCTTTATAAGATGTAGTTTTCGCACTGCGACCTCACATATCTTATATTTTTCCTCGCTCGCAAATGATTTTTGTCAACCATCACACCCAACTGCAAGGTATGATGCTTAAGCAATATTTTATACCATGTATAAAGAGAAACAAATATTGAAATCATCCCTGATAATGTAATCACATTAAAGGGGTATATACCAATGTCTAAAAATGGTATATTTTCGCTTTGAGATTTCCCTTTGTAGGTGCCCTTTTTTCCCAGAAAGTGCCCTTTTTTGTTGGTGCCCCCCCCCCCACTTTGGAAGTTGCTCCGCCGCCTCTGCATACAATATGTTATTTTCATAATAATATCTATAATGTTCTCTCAGTAACTGTGTTAACTTATTATGGGCATTCCCAACTCAAGCTAAGTTTTGCCTCCTTCCATATCTGAATTATTTCCTGTATACTCTCTGTTGAAATACAAATGCAATTTATATATACATTGTGTTTCATATTGTAATATCGAGAAGAAAATAAATGTTAATAAATACAATAATACAAAATACAAAGTTTCAACTGTGTAGCATATTGACAATTATGAATCTATAGAAGATAGATTGAGACAATATGACCATTGACTACATACAATGAGCAGTTACACCTTTGTCCCCAAATGACATAATAAAGAATGCATTTTCATAATTTCATCTTATTGCATGAAATGCTTTACCCGTCATGTTCGGCCTATGTTGTGCTGCGTAGAGATTCAATCAGTTTAATCTGGGCCATAACAAGAACTGAGTTATTGATGTAGACAAATGCTCATGTTTCCTATGAAGCTCATGTTATGTATTTTATTACCAGAAAAAAAAAAGTCAATCAGTCACTCAATAGTGTCTGACAGTAAAGTCTAGAAAAGTAAATGGGTTTCATTCAATTGAAAATTTCGATATGATCTCGTCATCTGATCAAAAACCTGAAAGCACCGATTTTATAGCCCATGGCCTCAGCTATAACATACCAGAATGTGGGAGAAAACAGAGCACAAATATGCTAGATAGTGCTCAAAGAGGAACGCCATGAAGATTCATAATGTGAACAAATATGCAAAACACGCAAATTAAGAAAATTCTGACATGTGGCCTTTAATTGAATTTTGTACTATGATGACATCATTAAAATGAGAACTAGTGTCAACTAAACTTGTAGACAATTGCATTACCCACAAAATATTGGAATTGAGAAGAACATCTAAATTAAGAGAAATATCCTTTAAAAAAAAAATACATTCACCACTTTTGAAACGACTATTTGTATTAGAGCATCAACAAATAATTACAAATTGTCGGTGATCTCACTAATGCACAGAGATAATAAGGTGAAATACACCTCCATAAATGTAACATGTTCTAATCAAGGTTTACAAATGATCATATCATTCAATTACAAACATATGAGACTAAACCAAATAAAATTAGCATAATTTAATGACTAAGGTAGATCCTCCCTCATTTTAACTTTAGTTTATTTTAACTCTTGCTTGAGGAGTATTCTAACAAAGACTTATCCGTCTTACTGGCTGATAAGACGATCATTGAACATTGTACTTTTGTCATTCATGCATTTCGAATTTCCACGTGAAAAGTGAATGGAAAGATTCGTCATTAAATTTGAGGATATTTTCTCTCCTCCTTGTAGTTGACTGTGGTGCTACCCCGAGCCCATGTCTTAACGGAGCTACCTGTGCGGGCACTATATGTACATGTGCAGCGGGATTTACTGGATCTCTCTGCGGTGTCGCCAGTAAGATCTTTTATTATTTTCCTTATTTTAGATCTTCCTTATTTTAGGATGTCATCATTTTGGGGAGGAAAAACACATTCACCACTTGTGAAATGACTATTTGTATTAGAGCATCGACAAATAATTACAAATTGTGGGTGATCTCACTAATGCACAGAGATAATAAGGTGAAATACACATCCAGAAATGTAACATATTCTAAACACGGTTTACAAATGATCATATCATTCAATTACAAACATATGAGACTAAAAAAATAAAATTAGCATAATTCAATGACTAAGGAAGATCCTCCCTCATTTTAACTTTAGTTTATTTTAACTCTTGCTTGGGGAGTATTCTAACAAAGACTTATCCGTCTTACTGGCTGATAAGACGATCATTGAACATTGTACTTTTGTCATTCATGCATTTCGAATTTCCACGTGAAAAGTGAATGGAAAGATTCGTCATTAAATTTGAGGATATTTTCTCTCCTCCTTGTAGTTGACTGTGGTAGTGACAACGTGGGCCAATGTTTGAACGGAGCGTCCTGTGCGGGCACTATATGTACATGTGCAGCAGGATTTACTGGATCTCTCTGCGGTGTCGCCAGTAAGATCTTTTATTATTTTCCTTATTTTAGATCTTCCTTATTTTAGGATGTCATCATTTTGGGGAGGAAAAACACATTCACCACTTGTGAAATGACTATTTGTATTAGAGCATCGGCAAATAATTACAAATTGTCGGTGATCTCACTAATGCACAGAGATAATAAGGTGAAATACACCGCCAGAAATGTAACATATTCTTAACAAGGTTTACAAATGATCATATCATTCAATTACAAACATATGAGACTAAAAAAAAAAAAATTAGCATAATTCAATGACTAAGGTAGATCCTCCCTCATTTTAACTTTAGTTCATTTTAACTCTTGCTTAAGGAGTATTCTAACAAAGACTTATCCGTCTTACTGGCTGATAAGACGATCATTGAACATTGTACTTTTGTCATTCATGCATTTCGAATTTCCACGTGAAAAGTTAATGGAAAGATTCGTCATTAAATTTGAGGATATTTTCTCTCCTCCTTGTAGTTGACTGTGGTAGTGACAACGTGGGCCAATGTTTGAACGGAGCGTCCTGTGCGGGCACTATATGTACATGTGCAGCAGGATTTACTGGATCTCTCTGCGGTGTCGCCAGTAAGATCTTTTATTATTTTCCTTATTTTAGATCTTCCTTATTTTAGGATGTCATCATTTTGGGGAGGAAAAACACATTCACCACTTGTGAAATGACTATTTGTATTAGAGCATCGGCAAATAATTACAAATTGTCGGTGATCTCACTAATGCACTGAGATAATAAGGTGAAATACACCTCCAGAAATGTAACATATTCTAAACAAGGTTTACAAATGATCATATAATTAAATTACAAACATATGAGACTTAAATATAAAACTAACATAATTCAATAACTAAGGTAGATCCTCATGTTTAACTTTTGTTTATTTGAACTCTTGCTTGAGGAGTATTCTAACAAAGACTTATCCGTCTTACTGGCTGATAAGACGATCATTGAACATTGTACTTTTGTCACTCATGCATTTCGAGTTTCCACGTGAAAAGTGAATGGAAAGATTCGTCATTAAATTTGAGGATATTGTCTCTCCTCCTTGTAGTTGACTGTGCTGTTACCCCGGCCCAATGTCTTAACGGAGCTACCTGCGAGAGCGCGGCATGTACATGTGCACCGGGTTATACTGGATCTACCTGCAGTGACGGTAAGATCTTTTAGGATTTCATCATCTTTTTTTGGAAAAAAATACATTCACCACTTTTGATCTTGTAGACAATTGCCTTTACCACGACATATCGGAATTTGGAAGAAAATCGATCAATATTAA
Organism: Strongylocentrotus droebachiensis; assembly: GCA_035222895.1. Taxonomy (NCBI): domain Eukaryota; kingdom Metazoa; phylum Echinodermata; class Echinoidea; order Camarodonta; family Strongylocentrotidae; genus Strongylocentrotus; species Strongylocentrotus droebachiensis. The sequence continues at coordinate 18,588 of JAVYIG010010454.1, read as the reverse complement.
GAGAAATATCCTTTCAACGAAAAAAAAATACATTCACCACTTTTGAAATGACTATTTTTAATAGAGTATGGACAAATAGTTACAAATTGTCTGTGATCTCACTAATGCGCAGAGATAATCAGGTGAAATACACCTCCACAAATGTAACATATTCTAAACAAGGTTTACAAATGTTCATATAGTGGTTTTCTATTCATTACTACTTCATCATACGAATTATCTAGCTTATTCCATTCAAATATGGAAGAAACAATTGGGCTACACTTATAACAATCAGTGTGAAATCTAGTCACACGTAAACATCCACTGTCTAATTGTCTTGTATGATGCTCGTGTACATCATTAGGATTGATTAAGCCTACCTGAAGGTAAGAAGGTGCTAAGTTATGAACGCATTTATATATCATCATAACGCAACTTAACTCAAACCGCTTGTCTAGTGTCATCCATTTAGGACTTGTGAACAAATCAGCCGACGGTGTGTCATATGTCTTGTTCAATATTATTCTTGCGACCCTCTTTTGAATTTTTTGCAGCTTAGTTGTATGAGAATGAAATCTGTTCGACCCTACAACAGAACAGTAATCTAATCGTGGCAACACTAGACTGTTATAAAGTAACATTAGCGATCATTTTAAGTTGTTGACGTGAGATTTGCTAGTTAATGCTTGATAATAAAATCTTTAAATATCGGATGGATATATATACTGTCACTGCATTAGGAATTGGATCAAGGTGGAATTAACAGGAAATAATGTAGAAAAGAGAAAGAATGACAGGCAGGGAGTGTGACTTGGTTAACAGACGCTAGTCTTTCAATATCGATAAATATTCCTTTATCTGTGAGAACAGAAACCATGGTCGTGGAGGGGGTGTTGAAATGCATATAGCGGACACAGATAATTATTTCCAAAGAGATGACCTGACGCTTGATTCAGATATATGTTACTCCATTTTTATAGAAATAGTCTAAGAAAAGAGAAAGAATATTATAGTTGGTGTGGTATACAAACCCCTAAATACTCAGACCGATATTTCTTCTGAAGCACTGGAGATTGTGTTCAACAAAATAACTAGCGACAACAAAGTGTGTTATGTAATGGGTGATTATAATATCGATTTATTACAACATGTCCACTCGGTAAAAAACGTTATCGATATAGTTTTCAGTAACTCATGCTACTCCTTAATCGACAAACCTACACGAATTACGAAGTCATCTACCACTTTAATAGATAATATACTTTCAAATAACTTACTTTCATTTCATGATACTGGTCTATCGTATGGTGATGTATCCGATTACTTGCATGTCTTTACCATTTCAAAGCTAATTGTTGCCAATGTAAACATCGGTCATAGAATTATAAATCAGAGAAATATTGAGGCCTTGATTAGGAATTTGCACGAAGTCGACTGGACGGATGTACTGTATATGCTGCAGAAGTTCAAAACGATAGTTATTAAATGTTTCAAAATAAATTTCGTGCATAGTATGCTTAGCATTTTCCAATTGTATTTAAAAACAAAACAAAACAAGAAATTAAAATGTTGGATGACGAATGGACTGTTACAGTCGATCCGAAATAAGAATAAGTTATACAACATGTATTTACGTAACCAATCAGACCAACATGCTTATGAGTATACAAATTATCGTAACCTACTCACAGGATTCGTAAAGCGAAATCCCAGTATTTCAATGTCAGATTTGTACTTAATAAATCTAATGTATATTCCCCCGGACAATGATGTCGGATGAAGCTGCTGTTTGTTTGTTGATTTTGCTCGTTTTTAATGATATGTACCCGCTGTCTTTTTTTAAAGAATTGTAGTACTTTGTCATTGTTATGATAAATCGCAGACACATGTACAGCCCTCTTGAGTTAACTTTCTTTCCTATACTTAATTCTCTTCTCATTTTTTCCTTCAATTTACTAGTTGTTATTTCCTATCAACGTTGTGTCATACAATCAGAGGCGGCGGACCCGGGGGGCAGGGGGGCACAGTGCCCCACCAATTTTTCAAGTACCCAAAAAGTGCCCCTTTTTTCATAGGAAAAGTGCCCCTTTAACTTTGTAAGAAGCGCCCCTTTTTACATCAAAAGTGCCACTATTACTTTGATATGTGCCCCTATTAATTTTTAAAAGTGCCCCCTCCCCTTTCTACCTCTGATATGTGCCCCTTTTATTTTGACACGTACCTCTTTTCCCTGACAAGTTCCCAGTTTCCTTTGCAATAAGTTTCTATTTTCCATTCTCATAAGTGCCCTTTTTAATCAATAGTAAGTGCCCCTTTTTGAGTACGAGAAGCGCCCCTTTTCACTTTTGTTAAGCGCCTCCTTCACCTCTGATAATTGCCCTATTCAAATCTTAGAGGTGTTCCTTTTACTTTGACAATTGCCCCTTTTCCTTTGTAAGAAGTGCCCCTTTCCCTTTTAATAACTACCTCTTTTTAACTCGGATAAGCGCACCTTATATTTTCACATGTGCCTCCTTTCCTTCCTAATAAGTGCCCCTTTTCCTTATGATAAGTGCCCCCATTTAACAAAGAGCCCTTCGCCTTTTCATAAATTCCCCTTTTCACCTATGAAAATAGTCCTTTTTCATTCTCCTACTAGTGCCCCTTTTCATGTCTGGTAAATTACCCTATTCAATTCTGAGAGATACTCGTTTCATTTTGACAAGTGCTCCCTTTTCCTCCTCATAAGTGCTCTTTCACATCTCTAATAACACCCCCTTTTATTTTGACACGTGCCCCTTTTCCTTCCTTAATAAATGCTCCTTTTCCTTCATAATATCCGCTTTTCATAAAAGCCCCCTTTCACCTCCAATAAATGACCCTATCAAAATCTGATTGGTGCTCCTTTTCTTTCAACAAATGCACATTTCCCTTTATTATTAGTGCCCCTTTTTCATTCTCATAAGTGCCTCTTTCATATATGGTGTGTGCCCCTTTTCACCTCTGATAATTAACCTTTTTAACAATGATACGTGCCCCTTTTTCTTTCTTATGAGGAACCTATCCCTTTTTCATAAATGTTCCTATCAAAATCTGATGGTTGCCTCTTTTCCGTCGACAAATGCCCAATTTCCATTCTCATAAGTGCCTTTTCATCCCTGGTGAGTGTCCCCTTTTCCTCTCATCATTAAACGTGCCCCTAATTTCAAGCGACTAAGAGCAGTTTCTCCCAAAGCTCACTCGCTACGCTTGCTCACATTTATAGATGTTATAATTGTTACTTATCAAAGGTCTTTTCAGTTTGCTGTTATGAGAATGTGCTTATTTATAACCCGATGAGGATTGGTTTTTTCCTCTTTATAAGATGTAGTTTTCGCACTGCGACCTCACAAATCTTATATTTTTCCTCGCTCGCTTTGCTCGCTCGCAAATGATTTTGTCGACCATCACACCCAACTGCAAGGTATGATACTTACGCAATATTTTATACCATGTATAAAGAGAAACAAATATTGAAATCATCCCTGATAATGTAATCACATTAAAGGGGTATATACCAATGTCTAAAAATGGTATATTTTCGCTTTGAGATTTCCCTTTGTAGGTGCCCTTTTTTCCCAGAAAGTGCCCTTTTTTGTTGGTCCCCCCCCCCAATTTGGAAGTCATCCGCCGCCTCTGCATACAATATGTTATTTTCATAATAATATCTATAATGTTCTCTCAGTAACTGTGTTAACTTATTATGGGCATTCCCAACTCAAGCTATGCTTTTGCCTCCTTCCATATCTGAATTATTTCCTGTATACTCTCTGTTGAAATACAAATGCAATTTATATATTCATTGTGTTTCATATTGTAATATCGCGAAGAAAATAAATGTTAATAAATACAATAATACAAAATACAAAGTTTCAACTGTGTAGCATATTGACAATTATGAATCTATAGAAGATAGATTGAGACAATATGACCATTGACCACGTACAATGAGCAGTTACACCTTTGTCCCGAAATGACATAATAAAGACTGCATTTTCACAATTTCATCTTATTGCATGAAATGCTTTACCCGTCATTCTCTGCCTATGTTGTGCTGCGCAGAGATTCAATCAGTTTATTCTGGGCCATAACAATTAGTGAGTAATTGATGTAGACAAATGCTCATGTTCGCTATGAAGCTCATGTTATGTATTTTATTACCAGAGAAAAAAAAAAGTCAATCAGTCACTCAATAGTGTCTGACAGTAAAGTCTAGAAAAGTAAATGGGTTTCATTCAATTGAAAATTTCGATATGATCTCGTCATCTGATCAAAAACCTGAAAGCAGCGTTTTTATAGCCCATGGCCTCAGCTATTACATACCAGAATGTGGGAGAAAACAGAGCACAAATATGCTAGATAGTGCTTAAAGAGGAACGCCATGAAGATTCATAATGTGAACAAATATGCAAAACACGCAAATTAAGAAAATTCTGACATGTGGCCTTTAATTGAATTTTGTACTATGATGACATCATTAAAATGAAAACTAGTGTCAACTAAACTTGTAGACAATTGCATTACCCACAAAATATTGGAATTGAGAAGAACATCTAAATTAAGAGAAATATCCTTTAAAAAAAAAATACATTCACCACTTTTGAAATGACTATTTGTATTAGAGCATCGACAAATAATCACAAATTGTCGGTGATCGCACTAATGCACAGAGATAATAAGGTGAAATACACCTCCAGAAATGTTACATATTCTAAACAAGGTTTACACATGATCATATCATTCAATTACAAACATATGAGACTAAAAAAAAAAAATTAGCATAATTCAATGACTAAGGTAGATCCTCCCTCATTTTAACTTTAGTTTATTTTAACTATTGCTTGAGGAGTATTCTAACAAAGACTTATCCGTCTTACTGGCTGATGAGACGATCATTGAACATTGTACTTTTGTCATTCATGCATTTCGAATTTCCACGTGAAAAGTGAATGGAAAGATTCGTCATTAAATTTGAGGATATTTTCTCTCCTCCTTGTAGTTGACTGTGCTGTTATCCCGAGCCTATGTCTTAACGGAGCTACCTGCGAGAGCGCGGCATGTACATGTGCACCGGGTTATACTGGATCTACATGCAGTGACGGTAAGATCTTTTAGGATTTCATCATCTTTTTTGGAAAAAAATACATTCACCACTTTTGATCTTGTAGACAATTGCCTTAACCACGACATATCGGAATTTGGAAGAAAATCGATCAATATTAAGAGAAATATCCTTTCAACGAAAAAAAAATACATTCACCACTTTTGAAATGACTATTTTTAATAGAGTATGGGCAAATAGTTACAAATTGTCTGTGATCTCACTAATGCGCAGAGATAATCAGGTGAAATACACCTCCACAAATGTAACATATTCTAAACAAGGTTTACAAATGTTCATATAGTGGTTTTCTATTCATCACTACTTAAATGGTAAATAAAAATACCGAATACGACATTCAAGGAATATAGCAAGGTATTCCAAAGATAAGATTTTTTCAAGAGTTGATGTTTTCTTGAAAGGTTGAAAGATGATTTTTGTTGTTGAGAAAATTGAATCCCATTGTAAAAATTCAGTTATTTAGGGTGCAATATTTCACAAGAAGCTGGTGAAACTTATAAGAAGCGGCACAGCAATGGGAATCACAATGGTGTCAAATTTGGAGCCATTTAAACAATGCTAATTATAAACTATATCTATATTTGTGTGCAAAATTAGGAAATCCCGTGCAAACTACTTATGCGAGCCGCGACCTAGCTTTACAAAAATAATATTACGAATGCATTTAGCCTCGCATCTTAGGGCGCATGTATTCAATGGGATAAAAAGTTTTCTTCTTTTCTTTTTTTCTCTCTTTTACGTTTTTTGTGCCTCCTTTTTGGGCTCTCTTCAAATGCACGTGCCCCTACCCCCACATAGTTGTGACTGAGTACCAATCAGATAGAAATCCATAGGTTTGTGATTGGTTGGAGGGCTTTTGATCAAACTGGATAAATCATAACTCTTAATGATGACAATGTACTGGACTCATGTATTTTCACTGATGACGTACATTGGTTTCTTGCAGAAGGCAATACTTTTAAAATCTAATTTGGGCCAAAGTCTATAAAGAGAGTGGAGGGACTCCGAGACACACAAAAACGAGTTGGGCATTGTCATTTATATTCCCTTTTAAAGATTTGAATAATTTGACAAGACTCTTCCCCATTGTGATGTAATTCCAAATTGTAACCATTTAGAAAGTACACCTAGTTACGGTAAATAAGTCATTTCGTCATCAAAATACACCAGATAAGATGCATTCCAGCAAGTAGCCTCATACTAGTATATGTCGTTATTCTAGCTCATTCCTGCATGGATAAGAGGTGGCGTTTGCCCCATAAATGGATACTTTCAAAATGGACAGGGGAACTGCACCCCCCCCCCCCCTGCCACATTCCAACTCATCATATTGATTTGATTCCAACAAGAATCTATTTTTTAGAGAATGATACCAGTTTATCATTTGAATACATGTCTCTAATCATCTTACACTTAGCAGGTTAATGAATTTATTGTACAAAATAAATAATTGGGGTCAAATTCTCGAGGCAGGATGGGGGGGGGGGGGGGGAATGGAAGACATTGACAAAATTTCCATGTCATTTTAACCATTCGATTTTAAGTGCATTGTGAAGATTCATTGGAGGAAAAAATGGACGGATTTTTCGATTACAATGTACTTAATGCATATAGCTTTGGACAAATTGCTCTAATTTGGTTCAAGAACAAGGGGGGGGGATCACAGAAGGGGGAATGTTGCACATTCTAAATCAATCCATTCATTGTCTTCATGATTCAGACTGAAATGCATGACTATCACCTGGATCCAGAACTCATTTTTACTTGACAAATAACCTGCATAATTTCTGAACACATATATCATGTCCTTAACAACATACTGCCCCCATCCCAAAATTATCTTTGATGGAGGGTGGGCATTTCAGTGGAGGGAGGGGGTAAGGTGAAAGTTCTTCTCTTGATATATTCAAGCCTCTGTTAAAGTATTACCTTTTTCAAACGTAATTTTGAACCATTCTTTACACAATACAAAGTATTATATACGTATATATATGTACATGTAGTTTCCAGTTTGGATATTCATCATGCTATTTTGTTCTTATCATTTCATTTCTTCTGTGCTCACTTCTTGATTTTGTTTTTCTAATTCCATAGCGCTTAGAGACTTAATTGTAATTTGCACTGAATAGTATTATTATTATTATTACAACATGCACTATGAACATGTTAAGACGGCAAATTATGTCTGCCACTTGGAACAGGTCTGATTTTACGTATTATTTGACCCATATCCTAATTTGTCTCTGAAAACGCATTATATATCGGTTGCTAGGCATATTATTACCATAGCAATGGGAACTAAGTGATAATTATCATTACAATATGATGAAAATACACCATTTGACATCATACTTCCTATAAAAGTAGTCATCTACTTGGTGATAGCAATTTCTTGTGATATATTCTAGTTTTCACGTCACTATGTTACCGTTGCTAAGGAGAAGATAGCCCTTAGCAACCAAATTTGCCATTTTGGCTCATAACAAAGTGTCAAATTTAGAGCGCTATAACATTCTAGTTAGAAAAGCAATATACTTGAAATTTGGATGTGATATCAACCAGGATGATGAACAGTTTTCCAGCGAGTTCCAAAAGTTGGTTGGCATCATAATCAAATAAATATTGAGAAATATATATTTTGGCGCAATTCATATTTTTGAAAAAAAATGGTTTAAAAAAATTAAAAAAGTATATTATTAGAAGAAAAAAAAAATCACATTTTTGGCTCATATTTTTTTAATGCAAATCATCCCAAAACCTTTTGAATGAGGTATCATCTTGTAGGAGATGTAATTGTCTTTCATTTGACACCTTATACATGGTAAAAATGAGGTACTGTTAACAAGTAATCCCCATAATTGTCCAACAGTAGTTATACATAGCGGCCATTTTTTCCAGTAGCATAGTGCAAAGGTTGTTCACCTAGAATTGTGCAGGGAGGTCCCCTGCACACGTTAATACCCAACAACCTTTTACAACATTCCATGTCTCTAGAAACTCCTGTGTCCCCTGGGTAAAAGAACTGCATATGGAAACGTTGTATCATCCGGTCAATCTGACTTGCGTGCATAGAACAAATAAGCATTTTTCCATGAAAAAGTGAAGTTTTCTAAAATGTGCGTTTCTTTCCAGCATTGGGGCGCCCGGGAGTCACTCGGGTAACATTTCATAAAGTAGAATATAAAAAGACCATATGCGAATATTCTGTACTTTTGTCGGAAAAAATACATTTATCCAGCACAATGTCGTCTCTTTTTGCGTTGGAGAAGAGCAAATAGCGAGTTTCAATCACACTTTGGCCGCTCTCGCAGGCTCTCACTCGTTTCACTGTGGTCAAGCGACTTTGGGGCAAGCGGTTAATGAAAATACTAATCGTTAGCTTTCTTCTGGTATTAAACTTGTTTTGATTGATTGTATAATTTTGTCGGAATAAAGGAAACAAAAAGGCTTGACCAATAACTTATCAGCGTCTGAATTGACCTTTTGACCTTGAATTCCCTGTTGCAAGCGCACTAATAACGTCATCTTCGCTAAATTGGTGTCTTTTATCGTAAAATGCTATACTTGCACAATGTTTATACATCTTTTTTAATTATTAGTAAGATATAACATATTTTGTCTGATATCACTGAAGTTTTGGGTTTTATTTAACGAGTAATTTTTAAATAAGAGCCATTTTACTGTTATATTTTACTATATTTTACTGGATCGTACCATTAAAGTCGCAGGGTAGAAAGATGCATTTTCCAACCGCGCCAAATTTAATTTACGTTCCGACATTCCGTTAAATGGGTTCGTGTTGTTAAGAATCCACTGCTTTCTGCTCCACCAAACGTTTACATGCGGAGTCATTTATCAACTAAATTATTCAAATTTATGGATGCTTCCTTCCCAGGTGTTTGTGTTGTTGAAGCATTTCATTCACCTGCTATCATTCTTTGTACTCCAATTGCCAGAACGCAAATTACATTTTGGTTTTATAGTTTCATCGGAGTCGTTTATCAACTAAATTATTCAAATTTATGAATGCTTCCTCCCCAGGTGTTTGTGGTGTTTATGCATTTCATTCACCTGTTATTATTCTTTGTACTCCAATTGTTAGAATACAAAATGCATTTTTGGTTTTATAGTTTCATGCAATAAGTAAGTCAATAAAAGAGTATGTTCTGCACAATAACAAACAATGTGTGTCCCTATTGTACAATGTAATGTGTCCCCTCATTTTGTAATAGTTAATTTACCCATTCACATAATGTAACTACCTGCCCGATGAAGCCAGTGGTCCGTGACCCCTGAGCACTCAACACCGTGTGGAAGTCAGTTTGTGGTCAACTTCTTTTATGAGACACTATACAAGCAAACGTTTCCATATGTTCATACAATCGTCAAGTTTTATAATATTTCAAGTTTTTTAAATTGATTTGTACCAATTAATGTTTCTTGAGAATATTACACATCAAAGCTTACATTTGCAAGTATTTAACAATGGTCCTTATTCAACCAGTTCACCTTTCATTCTTGCGCAACGTAAAAAACATCAAATTTACAAGGGTATGAATAATTGCGTTGTTAACTGTATATATATATATATATAGCTAAATGTTTTAAATGATTTTAATATTTTTAGCCATTTCAGTTTCAGTTTCAGTTCATTGTTTCGTATTTCATAGCTATTTAGCAATGATTTCACGAAGTCAATTGTCATATCAATTTTAACAAAGACAAATCAGATTCAATTGTTCGAAAGCATTACATTAAAATACTGAACAAAGAAGAACAATGACATATGGAGGGGCTTGTAATTGATAGTAGCCGAAGGATAGTTAATTATATAATTGTCTTTAAAAACAGAGGGAAAGAGCAATTAATGTAAATCGTAGTAATATACTTTTTATATAACATAAAAGGGCAATGTTAGAGTCACTTTCGTTATAATAACAGACTAATACCATTTAAGTGCATTAGGCCTACCTGTACACATCTGCGATACCAATTAACTTTGGCAACAAAATATACAAAAACAACTAGACTTTAAATCGTCACTTAGACGGATTAGGTGATACGTATGCTAATGTTTTAGATAACGAAGAACGCAATTTGACGATTACGTATTATTTTATAAATTACTTCTCCCATTATGATCTATCCATATGACAAGTTTTAACTGTGTAGCCTTGATCATTATGGACCTATGGAAGATAGATTAACACAATATGACCAATGACCATGTACATGCAATAACCAGTTTCACCTTTGACTCTAATTTACATCATGAAGAACGCATTTTGATGATTTTATCTCATTCGATGAAATGAAAATGTAATTGATTCAAGAACGTATGCCTTAGTAATAGGACGTGAATAGTGTATGACGTCACGGTGTCCCGGTGTAAATGAAAAGTCAGAACAAATAAGAATAGGCCTACATTTTATTTATTTATTTATTTATTTCTAATCTTTTGACAGGGTAGCCTATTCACCAACAAGTAGTGGTCTTCCATGAGGCCCTGAATAAACATGAATATATTTACATAGTTTATAACGTTTATACAGAACAGTTAAAAAATAATACTCGTTTGCAAAATAAACATATATCATTAACCTAGTAAACAGTAATGTCAATAGGAAAATATTTATTAAGTCGCAATTATGTGAATAAGTCATGTTAATATTACAGAAAATGCACGTAGTGTATGTTCGGCTGAGCCATTCACAAATTATAACTTTGTTTAAACAATCTTTTAAATGAATTGACAGAGGAAGCCGTTCTCCACGAATTATCTAGCTTATTCCATTAATCAGTGTGAAATCTAGTCACACGTAAACATCCACTGTCTAATTGTCTTGTATGATGCTCATGTACATCATTTTAATTGATTAAGCCTACCTGAAGGTAAGAAGGTGCTAAGTTATGAACGCATTTATATATCATCATAACGCAACTTAACTCAAACCGCTTGTCTAGTGTCATCCATTTAGGACTTGTGAACAAATCAGCTGACGGTGTGTCATATGTCTTGTTCAATATTATTCTTGCGACCCTCTTTTGAATTTTTTGCAGCTCAGTTGTATGAGAATGAAATCTGTTCGACCCTACAACAGAACAGTAATCTAATCGTGGCAACACTAGACTGTTATAAAGTAACATTAGCGATCATTTTAAGTTGTTGACGTGAGATTTGCTAGTTAATGCTTGATAATAAAATCTTTAAATATCGGATGGATATATATACTGTCACTGCATTAGGAATTGGATCAAGGTGGAATTAACAGGAAATAATGTAGAAAAGAGAAAGAATGACAGGCAGGGAGTGTGACTTGGTTAACAGACGCTAGTCTTTCAATATCGATAAATATTCCTTTATCTGTGAGAACAGAAACCATGGTCGTGGAGGGGGTGTTGAAATGCATATAGCGGACACAGATAATTATTTCCAAAGAGATGACCTGACACTTGATGCAGATATATGTCACTCCATTTTTATAGAAATAGTCTAAGAAAAGAGAAAGAATATTATAGTTGGTGTGGTATACAAACCCCTAAATACTCAGACCGATATTTCTTCTGAAGCACTGGAGATTGTGTTCAACAAAATAACTAGCGACAACAAAGTGTGTTATGTAATGGGTGATTATAATATCGATTTATTACAACGTGTCCACTCGGTAAAAAAACGTTATCGATATAGTATTCAGTAACTCATGCTACCCCTTAATCGACAAACCTACACGAATTACGAAGTCATCTACCACTTTAATAGATAATACACTTTCAAATAACTTACTTTCATTTCATGATACTGGTCTATCGTATGGTGATGTATCCGATTACTTGCATGTCTTTACCATTTCAAAGCTAATTGTTGCCAATGTAAAATCATTGAAGGTAAACATCGGTCATAGAATTATAAATCAGAGAAATATTGAGGCCTTAATTAGGAATTTGCACGAAGTCGACTGGAGGGATGTATATGCTGCAGAAGTTCAAAACGATATTTATTAAATGTTTCAAAATAAATTTTGTGCATAGTATGCTTAGCATTTTCCAATTGTATTTAAAAACAAAACAAAACAAGAAATTAAAATGTTGGATGACGAATGGACTGTTACAGTCGATCCGAAATAAGAATAAGTTATACAACATGTATTTACGTAACCAATCAGACCAACATGCTTATGATTATACAAATTATCGTAACCTACTCACAGGATTCGTAAAGCAAAATCCCAGTATTTCAATGTCAGATTTGTACTTAATAAATCTAATGTATATTCCCCCGGACAATGATGTCGGATGAAGCTGCTGTTTGTTTGTTGATTTTGCTCGTTTTTAATGATATGTACCCGCTGTCTTTTTTTAAAGAATTGTAGTACTTTGTCATTGTTATGATAAATCGCAGACACATGTACAGCCCTCTTGAGTTAACTTTCTTTCCTATACTTAATTCTCTTCTCATTTTTTCCTTCCATTTACTAGTTGTTATTTCCTATCAACGTTGTGTCATACAATCAGAGGCGGCGTACCCGGGGGAGGCAGGGGGGCACAGTGCCCCACCACTTTTTCAAGTACCCAAAAAGTGCCCCTTTAACTTTGTAAGAAGCGCCCCCTTTTTACATCAAAAGTGCCACTATTACTTTCAATTGATATGTGCCCCTATTAATTTTTAAAAGTGCCCCCTCCCCTTTCCACCTCTGATATGTGCCCCTTTTATTTTGACACGTACCTCTTTTCCCTGACAAGTTTCCAGTTTCCTTTGCAATAAGTGTCTATTTTCCATTCTCATAAGTGCCCTTTTTAATCTATAGTAAGTGCCCCTTTTTGAGTACGAGAAGCGCCCCTTTTCACTTTTGTTAAGGGCCTCCTTCACCTCTGATAATTGCCCTATTCAAATCTTAGAGGTGTTCCTTTTACTTTGACAATTGCCCCTTTTCCTTTGTAAGAAGTGCCCCTTTCCCTTTTAATAACTACCTCTTTTTAACTCGGATAAGCGCACCTTATATTTTCACATGTGCCTCCTTTCCTTCCTAATAAGTGCCCCCATTTAACAAAGAGCCCTTCGCCTTTTCATAAATTCCCCTTTTCACCTATGAAAATAGTCCTTTTTCATTCTCCTACTAGTGCCCCTTTTCATGTCTGGTAAATTACCCTATTCAATTCTGAGAGATACTCGTTTTATTTTGACAAGTGCTCCCTTTTCCTCCTCATAAGTGCTCTTTCACATCTCTAATAACACCCCCTTTTATTTTGACACGTGCCCCTTTTCCTTCCTTAATAAATGCTCCTTTTCCTTCATAATATCCGCTTTTCATAAAAGCCCCCTTTCACCTCCAAGAAATGACCCTATCAAAATCTGATTGGTGCTCCTTTTCTTTCAACAAATGCACATTTCCCTTTATTATTAGTGCCCCTTTTTCATTCTCATAAGTGCCTCTTTCATACATGGTGTGTGCCCCTTTTCACCTCTGATAATTAACCTTTTTAACAATGATACGTGCCCCTTTTCCTTTCTTATGAGGAACCTATCCCTTTTTCATAAATGTTCCTATCAAAATATGATGGTTGCCTCTTTTCCGTCGACAAATGCCCAATTTCCATTCTCATAAGTGCCTTTTCATCCCTGGTGAGTGTCCCCTTTTCCTGTCATCATTAAACGTGCCCCTAATTTCAAGCGACTAAGAGCAGTTTCTCCCAAAGCTCACTCGCTACGCTTGCTCACATTTATAGATGTTATAATTGTTACTTATCAAAGGTCTTTTCAGTTTGCTGTTATGAGAATGTGCTTATTTATAACCCGATGAGGATTGGTTTTTTCCTCTTTATAAGATGTAGTTTTCGCACTGCGACCTCACAAATCTTATATTTTTCCTCGCTCGCTTTGCTTGCTCGCAAATGATTTTGTCGACCATCACACCCAACTGCAAGGTATGATGCTTGAGCAATATTTTATACCATGTATAAAGAGAAACAAATATTGAAATCATCCCTGATAATGTAATCACATTAAAGGGGTATATACCAATGTCTAAAAATGGTATATTTTCGCTTTGAGATTTCCCTTTGTAGGTGCCCTTTTTTCCCAGAAAGTGACCTTTTTTGTTGGTGCCCCCCCCCCCCACTTTGGAAGTCGCTCCGCCGCCTCTGCATACAATATGTTATTTTCATAATAATATCTATAATAGTCTCTCAGTAACTGTGTTAACTTATTATGGGCATTCCCAACTCAAGCTATGCTTTTGCCTCCTTCCATATCTGAATTATTTCCTGTATACTCTCTGTTGAAATACAAATGCAATTTATATATTCATTGTGTTTCATATTGTAATATCGAGAAGAAAATAAATGTTAATAAATACAATAATACAAAATACAAAGTTTCAACTGTGTAGCATATTGACAATTATGAATCTATAGAAGATAGATTGAGACAATATGACCATTGACTACATACAATGAGCAGTTACACCTTTGTCCCCAAATGACATAATAAAGAATGCATTTTCACAATTTCATCTTATTGCATGAAATGCTTTACCCGTCATGTTCTAACTATAATGTGCTGCGTAGAGATTCAATCAGTTTAATCTGGGCCATAACAAGAACTGAGTTATTGATGTAGACAAATGCTCATGTTCCCTATGAAGCTCATGTTATGTATTTTATTAACAGAGAAAAAAAAAAGTCAATCAGTCACTCAATAGTGTCTGACAGTAAAGTTTAGAAAAGTAAATGGGTTTCATTCAATTGAAAATTTCGATATGATCTCGTCATCTGATCAAAAACCTGAAAGCACCGTTTTTATAGCCCATGGCCTCAGCTATAACATACCAGAATGTGGGAGAAAACAGAGCACAAATATGCTAGATAGTGCTCAAAGAGGAACGCCATGAAGATTCATAATGTTAACAAATATGCAAAACACACAAATTAAGAAAATTCTGACATGTGGCCTTTAATTGAATTTTGTACTATGATGACATCATTAAAATGAAAACTAGTGTCAACTACACTTGTAGACAATTGCATTACCCACAAAATATTGGAATTGAGAAGAACATCTAAATTAAGAGAAATATCCTTTAAAAAAAATAATACATTCACCACTTTTGAAATGACTATTTGTATTAGAGCATCGACAAACAATTACAAATTGTCGGTGATCTCACTAATGCACAGAGATAATAAGGTGAAATACACCTCCAGAATTGTAACATATTCTAAACAAGGTTTACAAATGATCATATCATTCAATTACAAACATATGAGACTAAAAAAATAAAATTAGCATAATTCAATGACTAAGGTAGATCCTCCCTCATTTTAACTTTAGTTTATTTGAACTCTGGCTTAAGGAGTATTCTAACAAAGACTTATCCATCTTACTGGCTGATAAGACGATCATTGAACATTGTACTTTTGTCATTCATGCATTTCGAATTTCCACGTGAAAAGTGAATGGAAAGATTCGTCATTCAATTTGAGGATATTTTCTCTCCTCTTTTCAGTTGACTGTACTGGTGCCAACCCATGTGCAAACGGTGTCTGTGAGAACGATGCATGTACATGTGCATCGGGTTTTACTGGATCTCTCTGCAGTGTCGCCAGTAAGATCTTTTATTATTTTCCTTATTTTAGATCTTCCTTATTTTAGGATGTCATCATTTTTGGGAGGAAAAACACATTCACCACTTGTGAAATGACTATTTGTATTAGAGCATCGACAAATAATTACAAATTGTTGGTGATCTCACTAATGCACAGAGATAATAAGGTGAAATACACCTCCACAAATGTAACATATTCTAAACAAGGTTTACAAATGATCATATCATTCAATTACAAACATATGAGACTAAAAAAATAAAATTAGCATAATTCAATGACTAAGGTAGACCCTCCCTCATTTTAACTTTAGTTTATTTTAACTCTTGCTTGTGGAGTATTCTAACAAAGACTTATCCATCTTACTGGCTGATAAGACGATCATTGAACATTGTACTTTTGTCATTCATGCATTTCGAATTTCCACGTGAAAAGTGAATGGAAAGATTCGTCATTAAATTTGAGGATATTTTCTCTCCTCCTTGTAGTTGACTGTGGTAGTGACAACGTGGGCCAATGTTTGAACGGAGCGTCCTGTGCGGGCACTATATGTACATGTGCAGCGGGATTTACTGGATCTCTCTGCAGTGTCGGTAAGATCTTTTAGGATTTCATCATCTTATTTTGGAAAAAAATACATTCACCACTTTTGATCTTGTAGACAATTGCCTTTACCACGACATATCGGAATTTGGAAGAAAATCGATCAATATCAAGAGAAATATCCTTTCAACGAAAAAAAAATACATTCACCACTTTTGAAATGACTATTTTTAATAGAGTATGGACAAATAGTTACAAATTGTCTGTGATCTCACTAATGCGCAGAGATAATCAGGTGAAATACACCTCCACAAATGTAACATATTCTAAACAAGGTTTACAAATGTTCATATAGTGGTTTTTTATTCATTACTACTAAAATGGTGAATAAAAATACCGAACACGACATTCAAGGAATATAGCAAGGTATTCCAAAGATAAGATTTTTACAAGAGTTGATGTTTTCTTGAAAGGTTGAAAGATGAGTTTTTTGTTGAGAAAATTGAATCCCATTGTAAAAATTAAGTTATTTAGGGTGCAATATTTTACAAGAAGCTGGTGAAACTTATAAGAAGCGGCACAGCAATGGGAATCACAATGATGTCAAATTTGGAGCCATTTAAACAATGCTAATTATAAACTATATCTATATTTGTGTGCAAAATTAGGAGATCCTGTACAAACTACTTATGCGAGCCGCGACCTAGCTTTAAAAAAATAATATTACGAATGCATTTAGCCTCGCATCTTAGGGCGCATGTATTCAATGGGATCAAAAGTTTTTTTCTCCTGTCTTTTTTTCTCTCTTTTACGTTTTTTGTGCCTCCTTTTTGTGCTCTCTTCAAATGCACGTGCCCCTACCCCCATATAGTTGTGACCGCGTACCAATCAGATAGAAATCCATAGGTTTGTGATTGGTTGGAGGGCTTTTGATCAAACTGGATAAATCATAACTCTTAATGATGTCAATGTACTGGACTCATGTATTTTCACTGATGACGTACATTGGTTTCTTGCAGAAGGCAATACTTTTAAAATCTAATTTGGGCCAAAGTCTATAAGGAGAGTGGAGGGACTCCGAGACACACAAAAACGAGTTGGGCATTGTCATTTATATTCCCTTTAAAGATTTGAATAATTTGACAAGACTCTTCCCCATTGTGATGTAATTCCAAATTGTAACCATTTAGAAAGTACACCTAGTAATACGGTAAATAAGTCATTTCGTCATCAAAATACACCAGATAAGATGCATACCAGCAAGTAGGCTCATACTAGTATATGTCGTTATTCTAGCTCATTCCTGCATGGATAAGAGGTGGCGTTTGCCCAATAAATGGATACTTTCAAAATGGACAGGGGAACTGCACCCCCCCCCCCCTGCCCCCACTCCAACTCATCATATTGATTTGATTCCAACCTTTAAGAATCTTATTTTTTAGAGAATGATACCAGTCTATCATTTGAATACATGTCTCTAATCATCTTACACTTAGCAGGTTAATGAATTTATTGTACAAAATAAATAATTGGGGTCAAATTCTCGAGGCAGGAGGGGGGGGGGGGATGGGAAGACATTGACAAACTTTCCATGTCATTTTAACCATTCGATTTTAAGTGCATTGTGAAGATTCATTGGAGGAAAAAAAATTTTACTTGACAAATAACCTGCATCATTTCTGAACACATATCATGTCCTTAACAACATACTGCCCCCATCCCAAAATTATCTTTGATGGAGGGTGGGCATTTCAGTGGAGGGAGGGGGTAAGGTGAAAGTTCTTCTCTTGATATATTCAAGCCTCTGTTAAAGTATTACCTTTTCAAACATAATTTTGTACCATTCTTTACACAATAGAAAGTATTATATACGTATATATATGTACATGTAGTTTCCAGTTTGGATATTCATCATGCTATTTTGTTCTTATCATTTCATTTCTTCTGTGCTCACTTCTTGATTTTTTTCTAATTCCATAGCGCTTAGAGACTTAATTGTAATTTGCACTGAATATTATTATTATTATTATTATTATTATTACAACATGCACTATGAACATGTTAAGACGGCAAATTATGTCTGCCACTTGGAACAGGTCTGATTTTACGTATTATTTGACCCATATCCTAATTTGACTCTGAAAACGCATTATATATCGGTTGCTAGGCATATTATTACCATAGCAACGGGAACTAAGTGATAATTATCATTACAATATGATGAAAATACACCATTTGACATCATACTTCCTATAAAAGTAGTCATCTACTTGGTGATAGCAATTTCTCGTGATATATTCTAGTTTTCACGTCACTATGTTACC
>JAVYIG010010453.1:0-69116 GCA_035222895.1 Strongylocentrotus droebachiensis | reverse complement strand
TAAAATGCCTAAAATTCTCTCAGTTTCCGGGGTATCAAAATATGCTCATCTGAACGTAATGAATGCCCCGTTAGCCCCTGAGTTTCCTGGGGCTCAGCCCCTGGACCCCACGCCAATTAGTGACCTACCCGTGTCATTAATAAGGTATCAAAATATGCTCATCTGAACGTAATGAATGCCCATTGCCCCTGAGCTTCCGGGGGCTCCGCCCCTAGACTCCACACCAATTTATGTCCCGTGAGCCTTGACGTGCAGACCTCAAAATAAGCATATTTCTCGCCTGACTGTAACTTTCGGAATTCGTCATTTTCCAACAAACTCTTAAAACAGTATAATTTACTAAAAAATTATGTAATTTTACAACATTTGTAAATCACTGAAATCGAATTAGAAATGAACCACTTAAGGGGGAGGCTGCCCCCTTCGAATTAGTACGCAAGTGGTGTCTAGTGGCGTATCTGGCGCTTGGTCTCGTTTGGGGGAGGCGAGATGAGCGCGAAACTATATCTTTTCCCCCTTTTCTTTTCCTCTTACTCTTTATTTTCTTTCCCTTTCTCTCCTCTTTCCCATTCCCTCCCTCCCTTCTTTCTCTCTCTCTCTCTCTCTCTCTCTCTCTCTCTCTCTCTCTCTCTCCTTTGCTGAGGGGGGAGGGGGGACAAGGGCCTTTCGCCCCCGATCCACACCTTGATGGCGGGAAAAATCGCAACTGATCTCCCCTACCTTTCTTCTTCCTCTTTTTTTTTTCTTTCCCTTTCTCATCTCTTTACCTTCCCCTTCCCTTCCTTCTCTCTTTTTAAAGTTTGCTGGGGGAGGCAAAGGCCTTTCACCCCCTACCCGAACCACATGTTGTTGGCTGGATTAATTGCATCTGACCCCCCTCCCTTTTCTTTTCACCTGTTTCTTTTCTTCTTTCCCTTTTTTGTTCCCATTAGCTCTTCTCTTTCCTTTTCCCTTCCTACTCTCTTTTTTTTGCCCCCCCCCCCCCTGAGGATCAACAAATTGTTGGCGAGAAAATCGTAACTGATATCCTCCTTCATTACTTTTCTTATTCCTTTTCCCCCCTTCCCTTTGACTCCTCTTCTCCTTTTTTATTTCCCTTTCCTTCCTTCTCTCTTTTTTGGGGGAGGGGGGAGGGGGGCAACAGCCTCGGAGGCAAGGCCCTCAGTCGCCCCCCTCCCGCCGATCTCTTTTTTCCCCCTCTTTTCTTTCCTCTTCTTTCTTTCATTTCTCTCCTCTGTCCCCTTCCCTTCTGTTCCTTCTCTCTCTAGCTCTCTCACTCTTTTGGCGGGGGAGGGGGGAGACCCCTTCGGCCCTCCCCCTGGATCCGTGCCTGGCCGTGGGTGTGTCCCCCATCCAATATGTACTGACCTGAGCAGTTTTGTAATAGCGAACAGGCCCCGTACGTACTGAGCTGAGAAGCTTTGTAACAGCGGATTTGATTGGTTGCCTTAAAATTCAATTTACGAGCGTTCTGCGCATCCGTCTGGCAAAGTAACAGGCGTGTGCTATCGCACCTTGCACGCGCCTGCTAAATAACAGGCGGTGATTGGTCAATTTAGCAGACGTGTGCCGCGTTCCATACGTCTGGGGCACGTGAATAAAGTCTCCAACGGCTTTCCATACGTGTGTGCTTGAGTCATCGGGGAGTGGACGGGAGTGGACATGGATGGTCTGCTCGTCCGTCTGCCTGTCCGTCTGGGCTGGAGTCTCCGGGTTGCGGACTTGGGGGAGTTTCGAATCCATGAGTGGGGTGTGCTGTCGGCGAGACGCTGAGTGTGTCCCCGACGTAGGCGGCGTTGTATTCTGCTGTCGTCTGCTGTGCATTGTAGCTGTGAGGCTGGCGGCTGCTTTGAGGGTTCGGCGGGCGGCGGTGGTTGATGTACGTGTGTCTGCGGGGGTGGTAGAGGCGGTGGTGGAGACGGTGGTGGAGAAGGAGTGACCGGGAACTTATTGATGAGGGGTTTCCAGATGTCGTTGATGTATAATCCTTAGTCTTGGGGCACGGTGATGTGGCAGTGAATTTCGATGGCTTCTCGGATTCGACGTGTATGCCAGTGCTTCATCATGGAGATGAGATGACTGTTATCCCATTCGATGGTGTGTTCGTGTTGCTGGGCGTGTTTGACGATGGCGGACTTATCCCAATCGCTGAGTCTGAAGCTGGTTCTGTGCTCCTTGAGTCTTGTTTTCAGATTTCTCCCCGTTCCACCAATGTAGACTTTTCCACATTCGCATGGTATTTTGTAGACTCCAGCTTTCTTGTGGTTTGGACGCTTGTCTTTGTGGGAGTGGAGTATCGAATGGAGTTTGTTGGAGGAACTGTGTCGAACTTTGATGTCTGCTGCTTGCAGGATACGTTGAATCTTTATTGTGAGAGGCTTGACCGATATAGGGAAGAACAACAGTTTGTTTCGGTGGTGTAGCTGCGGGTTGGTTCTTCTTTCACAAATATTACCCCCGACATTTCGTGAATAAATTGGCATGTTTTCACAAGCGCTTGGGTAACATGACCACCCGATTGGACGCGATGACTCGAAGTTAGCCTAAATTAGAGCACTTTCAGTCTTACAAAACGAAATTACAGTCCTCTCCGGGCTCCCCCCCCCCCCCCGCCAATCACACAAAATTGGTAATGAATGAAACTAATTTGTCATGTGGATGATTCTGGCTGGTAGAAATGGAATCGAAAAAATACTTTTAATGTTTTTTGCCTCTTTTTCCTGTTAAATTGCAAATATGTATATAACAAGCCCTAGATAATATAATTAAAATGACTCACAGGGGCGCAGCAGGGTTCCACCTATTGAGAGGGCAACAGTGTGAAAGGGGGATTACTAGCTTGGTAAGGCTCAAGAGAACAAGACTGCCGAGTTAGGCAGAGGTTTACACCATATTCCTTGTACACTGTCGCTCATAACGTTGGAATATTTTTTTTACCCCAATTTATGGAATTATTTTGACAATGATTTATTCCTGATAGATCTAGATTATAGAATACATTCTCAGATTCTATTGAATAATAATTTACCAGTGTTTGTTTTGCGAGACAGCGGGGGCTAGGGTAGGGGGCAGTTCCCACAAATAAAAAAATAAATAAATAAAATGCAATAAATTATCAATAATTCATTGCATTTTACGCCGGTCCCCAACATAAAAAACATGGCTCAAGGCATGGGCACACAGACGATTTTTTTTCTGTTGTGGACCGGGGGGAAATTCAATGAATTATTGATAATTTAGTGCATTTTATTTTTATTTTTTTATTTGTGGGAACTGCCTCCTACCCTAGCCCCCGCTGCGTACAGTCATGGTTCAGTGACAAAGCAATGGCCTTGTAACTGTGAGGCCCCATGATCAAAACCATGTCGATTTGCTATATTAGTGCCCTTTCGTGGGGCATTAATCCTCATTACTGTCATTTATGACTTAAGGGCGTAGGTCCCCTTGTTGATAAGCATAGTAGCATACACATGCTTTAGCAGTCATGCAAAAAAAACACTGGCAAATTATTAAATAAATTATGAGAATGTATAGGTTTATCTAGATCTATTAGGAATAAATCATTGTCAAAATAATTCCATAAATTGGGGTAAAAATAAAAATATTCCAACTATATGAGCGACAGTGTACGTTTAACACAGACTTAAAATCAAATCAAAGGGCAATTTCAAAAGCCTATATTGCCTAAAAATATTACGTTCAAATTTTGTGATATGTCAGTGGAGGCTTCGCATATGGTGTCTGGTAAGGTCGCCCAGCCCCCCCCCCCCCCAGCCGGTCGCCTCCTTACGTAGTCGCCCCCAAATTGTGTGGTCGGGTCGCCCCCTATACACAGACGCCCTCTCTGTGAATATAATGCATTATTAAACGCAACGAATTTTCTTCCTGGCCAATGAAATTGAATTGAATTGAATTGAATTTAAGAGTTCCATATTGTACCCCTAACAAATTTGAACAAAATATAAATATGACTCAGAGTGATATACCGGTTTTACCGATATACCTAATAATGATATAATATATAAAACATGGGAAAAGAACTTTATTTAGGGTAAGGTTTAGGGTTAGAGTTAGGGTAACACGGACCTTGGTGTCCTAGGGTAACGCGGGGCCCGGTGTCCTAGGGTTAGGGTTAGAGTTAGGGTAATGCGAACCCTAGTGCTAGGAACTAATAATGGCTCGACTTTGTAAAAGGCATCAAATTAAAACAACAAATTAGGGGGCGAAATGACCAAAAAAGTTGGGGCGAGCTGACCAAGAATCCCAAAATCGCCACAAAAAAAAATCGGGGGGGGGGGGGGGGGACATGACCAATTGAGGGCGACTTTGTAAGGAGTGGCTGACATGGAACCGCCTGTATATCGCATTGTTTCCTTCTTCCTCTCCCAATCCCCCTTTCTACGCCTTTGATTTCATACACTCATTATGCTACCAGCAACAGTTTAAGAAATAAAGCGACAATCAAGTTCAAGTAAAAAGATTAAAGCTTTGCATCGCGTGATCCTTTTGATTGGCGTGTTGAGGTCAAGAGATATCTCGACCCTTTATGGTGGCGCCAATTCGAGCTCAAGGCTATGAGTGTGTAATCGTAGATACCTCTTATAGAAAGCTCGAAACAATATATACAAGCTACTTGTTAACATGTACTTCAACTCAAGTGAACTTATCCTCCAATGCCTGACTTTCTTCTCAGTCTTTCTCCATCTTCTTGGCTACAGTCGATTTCTTATTTAGACACAAGAAATATATTCATATGCTGATGTATACAGTAACTTGAATGTCTTTATTTGTAATGAGCTTTCCAACACAATCCTTGCTCTCCTGGTTTTCGCCCCCTTCTATATTTTAATTATTTAATGTACTGATCTCTCTATTTACCATTATTTACCATTATTACCGAAAATGAGAAGGATATATATATGTAAATTTCAATTTCATGCTATTTACTTATTTAATCACAGTAACTCAAAACAATATTTCAGTTCCTAATTAATATTGTCTATATAGGCCTAATCATGTTTGGATTACATAATTTGTCATTTTCATGTTCACGCATTTCATATTGTGACAAGATTACTGAAATTGCCTAATAGGTTGATTCCTTTTTTTTTTTTAGAATGCCTTTGTGATCAAGTTCGAGGCAAGTACTCGTAACACTGGAGCAGAGATTATTGAGTTGAAGACCAAATGTAATTGAAGATTTTTTTTTCTTCTGAGATTGTAGACGTTCTCATTATCTAGAGGTCATATGGTTAATTTTTCTTCCGGTCAAGGAAGTAGACAATGAAAAATAATGAAAAATCGAAGACACCCGCAAAAAGCAAAGAGAAAAGAAGAAAAATACCCGTCATGGTTAACTTGAAAATTTGAAGTTTTCGTGGGCGCTCTACCGATCGCCTCTTATCGCGTTAATTCAATCCCCTAGTAATGTTGCTGGTATTTAATTTGATGGATACATACGAGTGTTCTGAATTCTAACTTTAATCAAACTTTAGAGTGAGTTTCAGAGGGCTGTCAAAAGGTGAGTCGCTCGTAAACTTTAAGAGTCAATAATAAGCTACTGAGTTTAGGAACCTGCCATAGCCCGTGCTTCATGTTAGGTATCACTAAATAAGTTCCAGTTTTTCTATTTAATAATCAATATTTGATACTTCGTAGCACTCGTATATCCACTACGCACGGTGCTCAAGGCGCTCAAATATTACGAGAAAGGAGCTAGAAACCCCCATTTCAACACTATACTTTTGTTTTATCTTTTTTTGCAGATTTCATATATTTACTACTTTATTTATTTATTTATATATCTAATTGATACAGAAAACTTTCATCGGTTTTGGGATAATCATATAATGTAATTTTTAAGCTTCTACCAACCTTGAATTTTGTGGGCGCCGTACGATAAACTGGTCTACGATTTTTCGTGCGATTTGGGGGACATTGTAGGAGGCTACGGGCTGCGATGTTTGTGTTTACATTATCTACGAGCATCATGCCATTTCTTGTATTGGCCCCTGAGGGCAAGCTGGGGCAATTCGGTAGAGAGGCTGCTTGGAGATTTTACGGAAATCGTTGCAATTTCATTTTACAGCTTCCGTGCAGAGGTTGCGCGGAGAAGGTGCGGTGACCGTGCAGCGGCCGTGCCGTTTTTGAGATTTTTTGTTTGCCCCCATGTTTACCGAAAAATCGTGCGTTTGCTGCCCGATCAGCACGAGGTGTACGCGCGATGCCCGTGCGGGGATTGTGCAATGCCACCTACGACATGTCTTCAGGCTACGAGCATACGATTTTTCAAATCTGTGTAACCTCTCGGGAAAAACAAAATCTTAAAGACCGTGAAGCCCGTTAATCCGTACGAATATCTCACGGTCAACTCCTGCCTCTGCACAGAGGCCGCACGGAAAAGGGGATACGGGCAGGATACGGGCTCCGTAGACTAATGCCTAGGTCACATTTGCTCTACGGCTAGGATACGGCGGCCGTACGCCCCCGAAATCGAGAGATACTTGCGGCGGCCACAGAGAATCTGCGGTTGCCTCAGGGTCACCATAGGGCGTATTCCTTTCTTTACAGGCCGTACGGGTCGCCGTGGGATTATAACGCGGAGTTATAACTGTTTTCATTTCTAGGTTCGCTGTGGCGATTAAACACACCGTAGCCATGTCGTAGAGCGGTTTCACGGCGACCGTATGTCGGGCGTACGGTAGCCTTACGTTTGATATACTCCAGGGGTGAAGCGATAGCCTCGGTCTGGCCGCAGGGTCGCCGTAGGGTCCCCCTTTGGCCGCATTGTGGGCACATTGCGGCTACCTTGCGTCTGCCTTAGTAGTTGTCAAAAAGCTACGGCCGCCGCAGGGACTCTAAGGCGACCGTGTGTCATCACTTCAATGGCCGTACGGCAGTCGCAGATTTTCTGTTTACACAAAGTCAAAATACGCCGTGCGGCTACCCTAACATATGTGACCGCTGCCGTGTGTGACCGTGGGAATGCTGCGGCGGTCCTAGAATTGCTATTGGCCATATATATATATAAGACCGCACGGCCGCAGCTGCAAATATGATCTAGGCATAATCGCAGGCCAAATGTAATCCAGGCATTACTAGGGAGAGAGCTAGGTCCAGCATAGGGGTACGCCCACAATTCTCGCCCGAATACACAGGGCTAGCTAATGCGATTTGTTCCTGTGGCAGGTGGATTAAAGGTAATACAAAGTTTTGGTATGGGGTCATGAATTTGGTTCAGATGAACATATGCGATTTTACAATATTTCAATGCTCGTTGTCGCGGTTGAAATCGAGTCTAAAGTGATAAAATTGTAACTAATAAACTATCTATGTTGTATAGCGCCCTCTCAAGACTGATGTTACTTTAGCTCTAAAACAATGGTTCTTGACTACAATCGACCGATGTGCTATTCCCGTTTGGAAATTATGTATCAGAACTGCATATGCTGGGATTTTCAGGGTCGCAGCTACTATGGAATGACCTTAGGCGCTATTTGAAATAGGCCTATTTGAAATTTACCGGGATCACCGGTAAATTTTTCAATTCAATTCAATTTCTCGAAAGCAGAAGTGTTTTAGCGGCTAGATTTTCGAGTGCTTATAATACATTCACGGGGACATCCAAATATATCAAAATTGTAAATAATTACTATCCATCCAATTGTAACCGTGTACCTTGTGGTCGTCTCTTCCGAAAGGTCCGCTAGGAACAATAACTGGAAGTATAACTTGGCGTGAAGAGAGTATAAATTTGTGTATCTCAGGGGTTATGCTATTTGGTTTAATTTTGGGGTTGCAGATTTGAAGACTGTGTTGTTTAATAGTTTAAGTTCCTTGGAACTTTACAGAGTCATCATGAAGCTTTTCCTGCTTGTTCTTGGTACGATGACACTCTGTCGTGCCAACGGAAATTCTGTAGCTTGCTATGACGATCTATCCAGGCCTCAAAGATGCGTTCCCGAGTTCGAAAATGCAGCTTTCAACTTGAGCGTAG
Source organism: Strongylocentrotus droebachiensis (assembly GCA_035222895.1). Lineage (NCBI taxonomy): Eukaryota > Metazoa > Echinodermata > Echinoidea > Camarodonta > Strongylocentrotidae > Strongylocentrotus > Strongylocentrotus droebachiensis. The sequence goes on along the minus strand of JAVYIG010010453.1, from coordinate 61,120 downwards.
AGGCGACGAATACCTGCGGAGAATACCGCGACACCCGGTACTGTAGTGGGCAGTGCTATAACTGCCAGAGCGGCTCGCATCCCGCTCGATACCTTACGGATTTTCACAGTGAGGAAAGGATGACTATATGGCAGAGTGAAACGATGTATGAAGATATTCAGTATCCAAACTCAGTCAATCTCACCATACATCTAGGTATGTACCAGTATTTTCTGCCTATAAAATATAAAAAAAGAGAAGAAAAAAGAGGAGAAAAAAAAAGAGAGAAAAAAAGCAGAAGGACTGAGGAAAGAAAGAAAGAGGAAACAAACGCCCTGAGGCAGGGGATGGGGGGGGGGGGGGAGGCTTGCAATGGTGAATGGAGTTAGAATGTCGATGCAAACTGATGACTACAATTGCCACATATAAAACCACATACATTGTACATGTGAAACTAAGCTATAAGTGTAAATTTGTTGTTGAGAACAGAAAGTATAAATTCATAAAGCTTGATAAGTAATTAATATTATATTGTGATACTTTTCCCCTTAGCTTAACATGTAGCTGGTAGTAATATTAACTATTATAAATGATTCAGTTTTTCGCACTGCGACCTCACACATCTTAAGATTTTTGCTTGCTCGCTTCTCTCGCTCGCAAATAAATATATTTAGACCATCACACTCAACTGCAAAGTATGTTTAAGCAGTATCTTGGACCATGTAAAGAGAGAAACAAACATTGAAATCATCCCTCACAGTGTAATCACAATGTAGGGGTACGCCAATGTCTAAAAATGGCATATTTTCACTTTGAGGTTTCCCTATGTAGGTGCCCCTTTTTCCAGAAAGTTTCTTCCCCCCCCCCCCCCCCCCGAATGTGTAAGACGCTCCACCGCCCCTGGATAATGGGTGGGGTATTAACTTATCATTTCATTGCTCAAAATGTGAAGAACATTAATGTAAGCAATCAAGTAATTTGTTATAGTGGGTAGGTGCACAGTATTCTAGCCTCGTGAATAATCAACATAACACAAAAACAGTACGCCATAGCTTCAACGTAGTTTGCAGGCTCACATCTTGACCGTTATCGTCAATACTGCATCCCTCCTTAAAAAACAATTGCCCATTATGCAACCCGGAGGTGATGCAGATTATTTTCTCCCCCCCCCCCCCCCTCCACCTCGACGCCAATTAGTACGCTAGATTATTTCCCTTTCATGGGGCGGGGTATATATACATGATTAAAAACATTAGAGAATTGAGAGGTGAGAACCATTTTCTGCTACAAATTTGACATTACTTTCAGGGAAGAGGTCTTTATAAAAAAAAATTGTATATATTTGTTTTCCCATTAATATTGTTTTTTGTTGATTTCTCTAATTTCTCGATATAAATGTCATGGTTGGTGCCCCAACCACAATTTTGTATTCAAACTTCTTTAGGGACTCGTATCCCGATGTTTTTTTGTTTTTTTTTAATATATATCCATGAATTAAATTGTAAATGCATTTTTATGAATGAAATAAATTGTATTGAATTGAATTGAATTGAATTGAAATCGAATTGAATTCTATGCATGTTTGTCAAGCTAAAGTTGGGTATTCCTGGGGAAAAGTAACTTTGATAGGAAAAACAAAATTTCTCTGACCTACAATGCGCAATATCCTCATAAACCGGTAAAACAAAACTCTGTTCAAAATCTTTTCACTTCGACGCATACTTTACATGATTATGAAATGCGTATTTAGTAATACAATATCCAATGGTTTAATCATGATTATCTTCTTTTATCTTTCCAGGTAAATCGTTCGAGATCACTTACATTCGGCTGAAATTTTACTCGCCGCGGCCGGAGAGTTTTGCTATCTTCAAACGTACGTGTCAAGACTGTCCTTGGATACCCTACCAGTATTACAGCGGCTCATGTGACTCCACCTACAACCTTCCAGATAGCGAATACGTCAGCTACGACGACCAAACGATGGCGCTTTGCACCAGCAGATTCAGTGACATCTCGCCACTCACGGGAGGAACTATTGCTTTCAGGACGCTGCAAAATAGACCAGGTGCATGGAGTTTTGATAACAATGCCGTTTTACAGGTAAATTTGAGGTTCACTGCTTTAATTAATCAAAAACATTTTGCATACTTACTGCCAAAACTGAATTGAATATAGATTACGTCCAGACTAATAGATCTGTACCCCCTAATTCTGCTCGCGTTCATACTCACAACGACGAGACGCTTTTTGTGGGACATTACACAAACATTAACAACCATCTTGATGATAGCCTCCTTTGTCGTTCAGATGAATTTTGAGATCTTTTTGTAGCTCAAAGCAAAGATATGTAAACTTTCTCTGCTCAAACTCCACACATTGATACATGCTCTGTGCATAAATCCTTGTCGGTATCGTGAACTGATGTATCGCCAGTGCTTTTAAACTATATGCAAACATATATATGATATCAGTTAGCAACATCAGTCAACATCCTCGTGATCATATTTAGACATTGTAATAGGCCGGTTTAGTAATATTGATTCAAATTTATGGATGATTCTTTACTGGGGACCTAGTGATGAGTTATATCGTAAACCTGTTGAACTACAATACTTGGAATCCAGTCTGTATAAATTACCTGTTGATATGTCAGGCAAGACCCGACAAGCTTTCAGGTTTTTAAGAATAAATTTTGTTTTAAAAAGTATGCATAAAATTTGAATATGTTTGTAAACCGTCTAATACCCACGGCCCTTTTTTTCCTCCAAGGCAATTAATTGTTGTCATTTTTCATACATCTGTTCTCTTTTTCACAGGATTGGGTGACAGCTACAGATATTCTGGTTATGCTGACGAGATTAAACACTTTTGGAGATGAAGTTTTTGAGGAACGAAAGGTTCTACGATCATACTTCTATGCCATCACAGATTTCTCTATTGGTGGAAGGTAAAAGTTTCTTCATTGCATTGTACTAAAATGAAGAAATGAACTTAGAAACCAAGGTATCATTTCATGAAAACCTTCATACGAACAAGTTTGCTGACAACGTGTGTGTATTTGGTTTTTACAGACGTGTATCAATCAGATCTTTAAACGTCACCATCCGAAAGACGTGACTCAGATTCGAACATGCGTCCTCGGCTGAATCAGTTTGTAACTTCCATTGTTAGCTGGATTACAGGCGCACGCCACAACGCCTAGTCAACCCAATTAGGTTCTTGTATCTAACACCTTACAATGGGGTTTCGGTGAACTTGTACTTATGACGGTTCCCAAATGTTTTTAGATTAATCTGTATTATAACAGCGTAGTGATCTGCACGGTTCACATGCAGATAGTGATAATGTATAATGATACTATATATTATAACGAATAGAAAAAAAGGAACTAATATTATATTCATTATATGCATATACATGTATTTCTTTTAAGACACCAAACGGCACATAGAAACCAATATGCATTTGCATTTTTAATTTTTGTCTCGCCTGCATAGCAAAACCGAGACATAGGCGCCGCTTTTCCGGTGGCGGCGGCGATGACGGCGGCGGCGTTAACATAAAAAACTTAACCTAAGAATTTGTAATATCATTTTGGAAGTATAAGTTCTTTTTCAATGAAACTTGGACTAAAAGGTTATCAAGTATCCCAAACATGTGAGTAGAATTTTAGGTCACAAAGTCAAGTTCAATATATTCTTTCCTTGCAAAGCATATTCTTACAGACTAGTAGCCCCATTGCTACAGGGATAACATGTAGTTAAAAAGTTTTCTGAAAAGAATAATAAGAGAAAGTAATCATTATTGCAAAGAGGTGACTCCATCGTTTCAGGGAATACATAAACATGATAAACACATGCCTTTAAAAATAGAAGGTTCATTTTAAAGAATGATGAGAAATAGGAATTACTTGGTTGACATTTGTTTGATATTCACTCCATGCAAAAAAATACTCTGGCAAACAGGTGCCTTGGTACTTACACGGAATAGTTCCTGTGTTTGATTCTACTATATCTGCATCATATCATGATGTAAACACAGGGAACTTACAGATCATTGTACAGGGTACAAATACAGTTAAATATGAAATTATTCGAACCCTTACCAAGTCTTGTCATTTTCTAAGTAGATGAAAAACTAATTTGGCCCGATTTATATTTCTTGAGAAGGTGACATATCAAAGCTTACATCTACAAGTATTCAACAAAGTTCTTAATTAAACCAGTTCACCTTTCATTCTTGAGTTACAAATACACAAAAAACATCAAATGTACAAGAGATATGAATGATTTTGTTGTTGACTGTATATTGTATTTGTGAAATTCCTGAAATTATTTTCCTGTACAATATACCAACATTGCAGGCTTACAGCTAGTCGACTGTGTTTGAAATTGAGAATTTTTTTATTTTGTATTAGTGTCCGATTATTAACAAATATAGGGCAGGTTCATGGTATAGGTTTGATAAAAGAGAAATGATATGATACATATAAGTCTGTTGTGATATGATTCAATAGTCATATTCGGTGCTATCATTTCATTCACATGTAACACTTTACTAGGGTGTACATATATACTGCCATGCCAACTGGTGTGTGCAGCATGAAACATGACTCTTTTGTTGTCCTTTCTATTCTTATTTTATCTCCTGGTAAAACACATAATGTATTATCTTGGGGATATGTACTGTTTTTGTCAATGTGGCCTCTGCTTTAGTGTTACGTTTGATTAATGCATAAAAAGTGTGAATACATAATACATGTAATTTCATGTAAATGTTATATTTTCAGGTCAAGAGTACATTCAATCGTAACACTGGACAGTGCATGGAAGCACCTAATAATACCTTTACCCATCCTGTACATTTATGTCAGTTTGAATGCAGCAACTGATGATTTTATGTCTATTTCTCTTTCTTAGGTGTAAATGTAACGGTCACGCCAGTCACTGTGTGGAAGCACCCAACGATCTTTACAATCGTCTTGTATGCCAGTGCGAACACAACACAGCAGGTCCAGACTGCGGCGAATGTCTCCCTCTGTACAATGACAGGAAGTGGACGAGAGCCACTGCTGGGAACGCAAATGAGTGCATGAGTAAGTACCAATTACCTTCATAAGTCCTCCACTCAAATTAAATTGGCATCATTTTGAGATTTATTTGAATAACATAGAGAGCGCGATAACCAATTTGCATGAGTGAGGGTGAGCATGTCATTTGTACTTGAAGATAAAAGTTGAGTTCTCTTCATGCGATTGCATTGTGAAAGAAATGATGTGGGATCGATCAGAAAAGTTGATCATGTAGCATAAAAGTAATGGTGTGTACTGCAAGAGGTTTGGCCCAGTCTTTGTAAGAGTAACAAGCTCTGTACACAAAAAGATGTACATGGGACTAGAGAAACATGTGGTTTAAAAATGAGGCCCACATTTCGAAGCTGTTGCATGTCATATTTTGAATATGAAGGCATTTAAAGAGCCATGCTTTTCAGGGAGCATTTTTCTCTGATGTTTTTCCACACTTGCATAAAATTAATGAAAACGCTCACAAATCATTTGTCACCTCTCCCCAGAACTCAACTTTCTCTTTAAATGTCAAGGTAATAAAGCTTGATGTTAGGTTGAATGTTTTCTAGCTTGCTGGCTTCTTCAGTCTTGCGACATTACAAATAAAACGAAATACATTTTTCTTTTTAAATCAAGGCAAGCACATCGGGATATAGATAATGCAAGAGATTGCCACGCAAGCCTTGGATATGATCTCACAATGAATGGCATGCGCTCTGGTGACTGCTCCTTGGTTAACTTCTAATCCTAATCAAATTAATAAATTCAGGAGGCGCGATGGCTCAGTGGTCTTGTAACCGGGATGTCCCGGGTTAAAAACCATGCCAATGCACTTGTGCCATTGGTATGGCATTAATCCTCATTACTAAGTCTCTCGGAAGACTTGAAGCCGTCGGTCCCCCGGTTGCTTTAATTATCATTATCATAATATCATAATTGTAAATAAATATTATTCCATATTGGATTAATTTTTAACCTTGTTTTACTTCTTCTACAGGATGTAACTGCAACTCACACGCTGACCGTTGCTTCTTCGATGAAGAACTTTACAACCGCACAGGATCGGGTGGTCACTGCATGGAGTGCCGCAATGACACTTCTGGCTACAGCTGTGAGCATTGCCGCGACAACTACTTCAGGACATCTCCAGATGCTCGATGCCAACCTTGTAACTGTGACCAAACAGGTAAGGAATAGATTAATGTGAAAGGGGTCAAATATGTTAGTCACTTCAAGAACTATATCCTAGTGAAGCTAATCTATAAGAAATATATTTAAGTAAAATTGTTTTGTTTAACTCTAAAAAGGGATACGTATCTGGGCATCATTTTGATTTGAATTAAAGCAGCTAAATTTCATAGGAATGGGTTGGTGACATTTAAAAAAATATATGAAAGTTATGAATGTCAAATGTTTAAGATCATAAGTAATAACACATAGTTTTTTAATGAGAGCTTAAATAGAAAGTTAGAGTACAACATGTATGTGTTGTACATTTTTACTCTGATTATGTAATGGAAAAGTCAATTTTGACACAAATCAAGTATGGACTCATGAATGCACATATAGTAAGCCAATAAAGCATTAGAGAGCTACATGTAACTAAAAATGACGCTCTTTCCCCTTGCATGTCTTCCCTCCCCCTGTAGGATCATTGAACCAGCAGTGTGATAGCTCAGGACGATGCCAGTGTAAGGTGGGAGTAGGAGGAGAGGGATGTTACCAGTGTCTTCCTAACTACTATGACTTCGGTGAAGATGGATGCAGGTAAGTCCCTCGGATAGGAAGCAGAGTGTACGGTCCCAAAGTCAGTTAAAGCACATCGACAATTCAAAAAATATTCACACCATTGTTTGTAATGGTTAGTAGCACGTTTATAGTTTTGACAAGGCCCTCTCAGATTTTTTTTTGATGATTTTAGTTGATACATAGTGAGATATTGACAATTTCCTCTACTTTTTAAAAGCAGTATTAAGCAAATGAGAGGTAAAAATAATTCTGGGTTTGGCCACAGGATTTAAATTCTCTTGTCATCTAGATAGTTAAATCATGTACCATCGCTTTTTGTGTGTGAGTTTTAATTATATGAATAGCTGCTGTGGTAACACTGCGCTGTGAGTTTCAGTTGTTGGCGCATATGACCGGGGTAATAGTATATTTGTAAAGCGCTTAGAGACATTTGTATTAAGCGCTATATAAAAATTAAATATTATTAAATATTATATGTGGTGGAGTAATTAACATATCCAAAATATTGTAATTTTGCAATGACGTGTAAAGAATGTGAGGTAGAACTCTCTAGATCAAGAAAAGTCAAGATTTACTTTCTTGTCTTTGATGACGAAGTGCACTCCATAGTCGCCAGAAAAAAAGCTGACGTGGTATTTTAAGGGGCGGAGCAAGCTCTATCTTACCTGGATATGTGTGTGGGTGGATTTGTGATTTGTATAAATTTTAGGAAGCTCCAGAGAAGAAAATTCACTCTAGACAAGTTCTGCAATATTCTTGATGTAACTCTTTACCTGCTTTGATCAAGTAATGGGACAAACAGTAGATAGCGACGGTTGACTGGATAGGTATCATACGCTCCAAACAATATGGCAGTCTGGGCTTCCGATCCATTAAGTAAAAAGTTAATGAACTAGTACTGCAAGTTATTGTAGGACTTTAAATTGCATGTATTTTTGACATTCTGCATTAGGCAGCTTTCTCAGCAATGAAGACTGTTATAAAGAATATTTTCTTAATTCAATTCACAGGCCTTAGTCTTGTCAGCAGACTGCTCGATACGCATCACAGCATCACCCGTTGCAATCCTGTCGCTACAATTAAATGAGTCATACTCTGTATTTTACGACTTGTTTATGCAAGTCATTGAAAAGCTTGCACAATTATGTATTTCGTTTGTAGGAATAAAGCTGTGGAAAGATCTCCAAGATGAAATTAGATTAAAACATTGAGATTATCTTTTTCAGAGACATCTTTCCTTACCTTCTACCGGTATGTAAATGACGTGGACTCAACTCCTGAACCCCCTTTAGTTTTCCTTTTATTTTACTTGTCTTCTTTTTATATATGTATAGACTTACTCGTAAAAGATTATAGCTGCCCTTGAGCTTGGACAGGATGTATGCATATACGCACATCTGCATGATTTTATTTGTATTAATACATCATTTTCATTTCATGAAGATAGTGATGATTGTATTTATTCAAAGATTTGTTATCTTTCATTACAATGCTTTAGCACTAAAAGTTCGTTTTTTCCTTTTAGAAATGTAAACAAGTTACAGGTTACTGTATTTTTATTTTTGTATATAATAGAGCTTTGTCCCAAAAGGTACTACATGTACATCCATAAATCCAAGTTCTGAGAAAAACATGATTTTTTTTTTAAATTATCATATTTAGCAATGTCAGTTTGGAATGATACTTCGGCTGATTATACTATTGTATGATACAAGTATAAAACCACTCTTTAAGAAAGTCTAAGTCTGCAAACAAATCTTCATGAATTTATGTTTTGTAAATTTGTGTGGATGTAGTACCTTTTGGAACCAAATTTGGATGTAGTACTTTTTGGAACCGAAAATGTTGCATACTGTATGCAGGTTGCAATGCATGACTTGAATGGATATAGTACCTTGTGGAACCGAACGACGTTAAGATGCCATTTTAAAACTTTTTTTTTATGGAAATACAGCTTTTTGGAAGTGTCAGTATATGAGGCTACTGGAAATGTGTACATTATTTTATTTTTTTTGTTAATGTATATGTGTATATGTAATCCAAAACAAACAAGTTTTAGATTCATATATTTGTTTTATATTACAAAATCTTTTCAAAAAATTGAAATATGCTCGACTAGCACTTGTGCTGACTTCTAGTTCTCATTAACAACTTCACCTTAAGTAATACACATATTTACGTGTATATCTTATGTACATTTAATAGTAGGGTAGGTGTAGGCAATTGGAGACCGTAGAGAATTGTAGACCACCAAGCTTGAACCCATCACTGTCTGTCCGTGTTGGCTCCAACATTGCTATAGCGCCATGTGTGGCCTTTAACAACACTACTGCATATATCAAATTCATTTCGAAGACTACAATGCGTTCTTTCTCCGAGAAAATTGGCAAAATTGACCAAGATAAGCAATTTTGATCGTAAAATTTTGCTCTGATATAAAAACACATTCTCATTGAATGTTGTGGTGTATGCAGATATTTAGGGGTGGCTCTTAAAAAGTAGTTTTAAAAGGAAGTTTATGAAATGTGCCAACCATCACAGAAAACGTATGGCCATTGTGTGTTGTGAATGGGTGTTGCAATGCACATTCTGATCAGAAATGTGTGTAGGCAATGGGGACACCAGGTCCAAGATGGGGGCCTACTTTCCCCAGTTGTTCATTTCGTGTTGAAAGGCACTACCATGAAACATATTTGGTTGTTCGTGTCACCATTCTAATTTGAATGTATTTCATTTTAAGAAGATGTTTCTATGCTGTGAGTTTGATCAATGTTAAAGTCACATTGCCAGAACATTATTCTGAAAGTATTTAAACATAATTTAAAGCACCTTTATTACTGTAAACAAAAAACTACAGAAATAGTTTGGGCCACATTGTTTTAAAATCGTTTCAAAATTACAGGAAGTTCAATGGCTGCATGTATTTCTTTCAAAAAGTGTTTGAACTAACTATAACAATCCCATTTTTATTCAAATTGTATTTTAAATGTCTTGATTTGTAACTGTCCCTTATTACCTACACATGTAGGTAATAACAGACCTTTGGTGATGATGTCATTAATCATTGTTATCTTATTAATCAGTTACATCATGACCACAATTTTGTTACCAAATAAAGAGAAGAAGTTACTGAAGAGAATACAAAACTTTCTGTATGTGTTACATTTTCATGTTTATGTAAATTATGCAAATGTGCTTAAGGGTCTCCAATTCCCCACACCTACCCTATGCCGATCTATGTCTAAATATCGTTTTAAAACCATTACTGTTCACTCAACATTACTCTTCTGTTATGTATACATATATCAGTATTTTTCTTTGCATTGTATGATTGTTTATATACTGTCATTATTGCGATCTGTTGTTGTTAATAATAAATTCAAAATTCAAATTCAATATGTTAGAAGAATTCTTGGTTTCGATGCCATGCATGAATGATTTCAGAAAGAAAAAGGGGTAGATTATCTGCAACAAGGGGACTGAAGGTATTAGATCAGCAAACTTGCACATCTACCCCCCCCCCCTCCCCCCACCCGCAAGAATTTATGGATAGTAATTCTTTAAAATGTTGATATATTTGGATGCCCCTGTGGATGTATTATAAGCACTAAAAAAATAGCCCCTAAAACTCTTCTGCTTTCGAGAAATTGAATAATACAAGATTTACCGGTAATCCCAGTGAATTCCAAATACTTCCAATATCGCCTAAGGCCATTCCATGGTAGCTACGACGATGAAAATATCAGAATATGCATTTCTGATATACAGGAATAGCAAATCGGTCGATTGTAGTGAAGAAACATTGTTTTAAAGCTAAAGTAATATCAGTTTTGAGAGGGAGCTATACAACTTAAAGAGTTTATTATGCCTTTTTATTGCAGCCCACGTCTGATGTAGGCCACGATCAACACTGCTGACCAAAAACTAGACAGAAATAACCGTCTGATATGGGTCATCTCTTTAATAAAACTGACATTTGTTGACATTCCCCAGACGGTAATCAAGATATCTCGCACCTGGGGGGGGGGGGGGGTAGATTGAGCCAATTCGGAACATCTTTTTGTAATTTTGGCTCCCGACATTTTCTCCCCCGATTTTCTTTATTTAGATCTAATTTTCTGATATATAAAGCAGATATACAAAATGTTTGTATATTTTTCTCCTAATTACAGTTATCAAAGTTTGATAACCTAATATAAAATGGGAAATTTACGGACTTACTTATATGAGTTATCCAATTTGTTTAAATCTCAGAACCGTGAAACAGTACGTTCATGCATTTGAACTAGTAATGACATGACCCGGCGGCCGATATATTTCCGGGTCAACCTACCAAAACATAGTTTCTTTTGGATTTACGAAGATTCATATATCACTGGGTCAAGCCGGGCTGACTCGTACGTAGCTATTGGACGTTCGAAAAGAAAAAATGAATATTTATCAACTAAAACCAAGACGGATGACAACGAATCATGTTGACTACGAGACTTTTTCGGAATAATCATTAATTTAAGATCTAAATGAGCAAGCAATCGTAAGTCAAATTAGCTTTAGGGGTCTATATATGTTATTTTTTATTTTTAAATATAATTATTGGAATATTGCAGCCATGGGCGTAAATCCTTACGTAATACCTATTGTTCAGGGGGGGGGGGTGATCTATTCATTCATCCCCCCTGAACAATAGGTATTACGTAAGGATTTACGCCCATGATTGCAGCATTTATGAGGATGTAAAGAGTGAAAATCTCGTTGCATATCTCATTCATCGCGGTCCGGCCGAACCGAACCATTTGTTCCGTACAGTCCCCATATAGGACGAACTTCAGTCTCTATAATCGGAGGTCTAATGGAGCCAGACGCAGTCTCAGTGGAACAACCGACGATATAGAGAGACTGCAGCTTTTGGTCTAACCAAAAACCTGAATACCATTATCACATTGATCCGAATGACACTCACTATACCATCAGCATCCAAATATTTTACTTTGAATCATTTTCTTGGAAAGCGACCAAATAACCCAAAGGAAATATTCTCCGTTTTCCATAATAATATTAGAGCCTCCCAAGTCCACAGAGTTGCCCCCATCTAGATTTTATCACATCAATACAAACTATTTTATCCTCAAATAATATGAGGAATTAACATTGTTTTATACTTCAATACCCACTTGCTTAACACAGTTAAAATTCGCTCTGTCAAGATTTGTTGGGCACCATGTACTCACACTCTTCATTCCTCTCATCAACAAACCCACAATAATATCAAACACCTCCACTACACTCATCGATAACATATGAAGCCCAAATCCCACCAGGAATACCCTTTTTCGGTCATCGGTCATCTGTGATGATCGTAAAAGGCAAAGAATCTATGACAATCAATAACGAAAAATCTATTATTAATATGTATATTTTCAAAGAGTATTTATTTCAGTATTCTTAAGGTTACGACATTTAAAACGTGTACAAATATCTAAACATAAATATTAGATTTACGTCAAATAGGCCACATTTACCACTCTCGAAGTACAAATATATTACGTCTCGATGGTATTGATACGCTACCTAACACATGTTGCAGATTCTGTAGAACATAGCTATACACATCGCACCAGTTTTGTAAACTATCTCTATGTGTAATTGAGAACACGGATTGTATCTCCTGCCTTTCCAGTAATTTCACACATCCCTATTTAAAAACTTAACAAAATCTCCTACCATCGCGCACCAGAAAAAACAGAAGAAAACATGGACAAAGTCAAATATAGTTTAGAATTTGTAGATTGGTCGAATTTATTACGCAGCCACAATATTCATGAAGCATTTGAATTATTCCTCGACGTGTTCATGTCATTACACAACAGCGGCATAACTATTCAGCACAACCCTTGCACTACATAATACAAAAAGAGATTATTCTACAAATATAAAACAAATGCATCTAACCCAAATGAACAAAGATATAAAAGGTACAAAAACAGCATTACCAGCATTTTACGACTTACCAAGAAAGAATATTTATCCCACCAATTTGAAACTCATTAACACGATCTTAAATGTACATTGAAAATCATCAACAATGCGCTCAAAAAAAAATCCACATGAACAAAGCCAAAGTTTTACCCGTATTTAAAAAAGCTGATACCCGTGAGCGAGGAAATTACACACCTTTAACTCTACAAACATCACTTTCTAAAGTATCGGAACAAAATTGTTAATACACGGACCGTCAAATTCATACGACTGCAACATATTCATCGACTTATAATACGGCTTCCCGGAAAAGCAATCAACAGCTCATGCTATGCTTATACTTATTAATAAATCGTCAAAGCAATTGATGACTCTTCCCACACTACTACTAGAATTTTCCTTGACTTCTACAAGGCCTCTGACACAATAAATCATGATATCCATTTGTACAAACTTGCTCATTATATGGTTTTAGAGGAAAGGCCATGGAGTGGTACTGTAACTATTTTACAGAAAGGACACAATATGCTTTTATTAATGGCTGCGAATCTCGCACGAAAATATCACTTGTGGGGTATCACAAGGTTCACTACTTGATCCCTTACTATCCATACTGTAAACAAACTATTTGAAAACATCTTCTAACATGTTATCATTCATTCTATTCCCTGATGATTCTAACATCTTTTTCTCCCATCATGATCCGATAACCCTACTAAGAACAATGAACATTATTTATCAAGAGGATTCCATTCATCAATTATGCTGGTCTATGCTGCATGGTAACTAGCTCTTGGGAGAAAATGGCAAGCATGAAATACATTACTAAACAGGGCACAGATTCATATAAACCTTACTAAGCCTAGTGTCCAACTAACTTTGTACTATAGCCTTTTTAAATCCATTGACAACGGTTTTATAAATAGATGGGACTTGTTCTACTGCCTTAGTTCCACAGTAATTGCGACAATGATTGTAATTCGATTAATGGAAGTGAACAATTCCGAGAACAGCATATTTCACTTTTCTTTAAAAATTCCAATTATTCATTATGATCTGCACGGCCATGGAGATGTTGACGACGAAACCAACCAAGTACAACAGGCCACGACTGGGCTGCGGCACGGCACAAAGATAGACGACTGTATGGAGAAAGCGAGTGGCGACGAAGATACGGTAATGCCAGAGGACGGTGGTGGTTGAAGCCCCAGAGGTGAGAGCGTAGAGGAGGCCGAGCGCAAAGAAAGGTACGATGTTCTCCAGGTCGTTCTGATGGCATCTGATCAAAACAGAAAGTAATTTATTTAAAATAAAGGTTGTGATATCTTGTCGCTCAGACAAAATTTCATGAATTTGATATGTTAATGCTGACGGGTACCGTCTCCAACTGTGTGCTCTATTTTTCCTTGTATTTCTCTCTCTCTTATTCTGGCTCTTCTCATCTCTTCTCTCTCTCACAAGCGCACGCACACACCCTTACCCACACACATATCTCTCTTAATATCTCTCTCTATCTCTATCTCTACCTTTGTATCGGTCTCTCTCTTTCTCTCCCCTTCTCTCTCCCTCTCTCGTTCCCTTGATAAAATCCTGCTCTTGAACTTTGTGATCTGATAGCCCCTTCTCTGGATGTATCAACGTTTATTTACATATATTGTTATCATTAAATTAGCGTTCTGCAAATATCAGAAAACTTCAGGAGCTATTCAAGTTTAAATATAATCCCTTGTATATTCAACCCCTACGATGAATAAAAGAAGACGTGTAAGACCATGAAATCCGAAAATGCTTTAAACAGTAATTTCGTAATTTTTTTAAAAATTAATCCATGTTAATTCTCGTCTCTCCCTTTCCCTATTCCTTCTTTTCCATCTTTTTAAAATGTGTCTTTGTCTATCTGTTTGTCTCTCTATACCACGTGTACCCAAGGTCAAACACACTGATTTTTTTTAAATCATTTTCTCTCAAATCAAATACATATGTAAAAATCATTGTTAACAAAACTGGATACATTGTACACATGCATGGACAAACACACATAAACTCACACACAAACGCACACGCACACACACACACACACACCCGCTCTATCTTTGTCTCTCTTTCTCTCTCTCTCTCTCTTTTTTATTCTCCTCTCCTTTCCCTGACTCACTTCATTGAGATTTCGCTCTCTCTCTTTGTCTCTCTCTCTCTTCTCTTCTTTTTTTTCTCTTCTCCTTTTCTCCCTTACCTTCTGACCCTCTCGACCTCAGGATCGTCGAAGATTGGTTTCTTATCCTTCTCCTTCATTGATCCCATATCCTCCGGGTTGGAAAATACCTGTAAAATATTAATTAAGAGGGACAATATCATATGCAGCAAGAGAACTCATTCAGTTTAAAAGAAAAAAAATACATATATATCCAACATTAGATAGATGTACTCTTAGTAATCATCATTTTTAAAATTTGATCACAGTGAGGTGTCGCAGTCGAGTGGTTTGATTACTTGACATTAAGAGTCGGTTTCTGTTAACAGGTTTAAAGGGCAAGTCCACTCCAAAAATAACTCACTTTCAATAGAAGTAGAAAAATCAGACAAACCAATCAAACAAAATTTGAGCCAAATCGGATGACTAATAAGAAAGTTATGAATATGTAATGAAATGAAAAACTTTGAAAATCACAAAACAAATTGGCAACTCACTCATGAGTCTGTGAAGTGACTGCCTCACTATCCACTAATTGTTTTCTTTATATTGATAATATAAATTTCGAAAATTCCCCCTAAAAATCTAATTTCCTCACACCAGCATCCAAGTTATATTGAAAGTAATATGTTTTTTCGTGTGGATGCACTAATAAAGAGTATTTTTTTTCAGTTAATCAATGATTATGAATATACAATATTCAGAAAATAGTATTAATTCTTCAAAGTTCATAAAAGATTTTGTGAAATGTTATGCAGGCAATTTGATCCAAATCATATAACCTGGGCAAAGGCATGGGGAAATCAAGTTTTGGGGGATACAAAGGGAAATTAATGGGATAAAAATATATAAAGCAATTGAGAAATTGTGAGGCACTGACGTCACAAACTGATAACCCAATTTGCAATTTGTGTAGTGATTTTCGCAGTTCCGTAGTTTGTAATACTTTGAAAAAAATCGTAGGAGGTTACGGGCTACGATGTTTGTGTTTACATTATCTACGAGCATCGTGCCATTTCTTGTATTGGCACTCGGGGGCAGGCCGGGACAAATCCGTACAGAGGCTGCTCGGAGATTGTAGGAAAATTGTGCAATTTTAGTGCAGGCGTGGTGACCGTGCAGCCGCCTTGCCGTTTTTGAGCCTTTTTTGGCCCCCATGTTTATCAAAAACCGTGCGTTTGCTGCACGATCAGCGCAAGGCCTCCGTGCGATGCTCGTGCGGGGATTGCACAATGGCACCGACTACATGTCTACGGGCTACGGGCTTACGATTTTTCGTATTTGTATAACTTCCCGCGAAACAAAATCGTAGAGGCAGCGGAGCCCGTGAATCCGTACGAAAATGTCACGACCGCCTCCTGCCTCCGCATGGAGGCCCCACGGAAAAGGGGATACGGGCAAGTGGGCTCTGTGGACTAATCGCATGCCAAATGTAATCTAGGCATCAGTCATGTGAGCAGATCCATTGGTCTGAATCTACTGGCATTTAATCTCGACCATGGGCTCAAGCTTTTGTTCAAAATCAATTTAAAGAAAGGTAGTTAGTTTGAGATCTAACTTTTCCTTTGTTATACCTTATCTTAGGCCCAGGGTCAGGTTGTATATGAATTAGTAGAATACGGAACCATTGCGTTCAATCATCATCAAACTTAATAAATCACTTTTATTTTACAGCAGAAATATGACAAACAAAAAGGCGTTCAGCTTACGTTTCTCGTATGACGAAAATATCCCGTCAGAGGGGAAAGTACCATCATCTTCAGAATGACGATTGAAACATAAGTCGCAAAATAGGACAACTCTTCACTATCTATCACGGCCATGTTGTTTCCTTTTCTCGGTATTAACCTGTTTCACCACCAAACATATGAGTAACAACAGGGTAGGCTATCAAGCGAATGAAGGCAGATAAATAAATATACACGCCCTCGCTCAAACGTAAAGTGGACTTTCTATAAAGAAAAAATAGCTTATTGTTCGCCTAAAAATAGATATGCGTGTATGGAATTTATTTTCAAAGAGGTATTTCAGGCAGTGTGTAATATATTTACAATTGGCACCACGCTATACCATTGTCGTTTTGTAGTAAAATGTAATACACAAATCTTTGTAATGCCCTCTGAGCAACATCAAGGCGTGCAACGGATACAATTCTGTTATTACAAAAGAAAGCCATTCGTATATGTGGTGAGGCTGGTTTACGTGACCACACACGCCCTATATTTATTGAGCTGCATGACTGTTAAATTGGCCACACGAAGATATCAAAGGTGTTTTGAATTGATGCAAAACTCATATCATTGCGAAGGGGAAGCCTTACCGATCAAATACAACAACTCGTCTCTTAAAAATATGTTTGGGGCCCGCAGTAATCAACTCTCAAAAATGTTAGTTTTGAGATCCAGATTTTTTGAAATTTAGAGCTCGCTACGCTTGTGTGTTTGACTTACGTTCAGGGGCGTTCGGGGGTCTAAGGAGGGTCTTGAAAAATTGCATTTTACGCCTTTCCACGATAACTATATGATTTCTCAGCAAATTGTTCGTGTTTTTCAAGAGAAAATCTTTCCATCCATATGTAATTTGTTCTAATTAAGAGTTGTTAGTGCATTTTCTTTGTGTAGCTCCTTTAATGGTATTCATTTTCTTCAAACTACCCTTTTTATGTATCGCTTTAATAGATGTTTCGCCATAATAATGATATTCATACCTATCTCACAAGACAAGCAAGTAATATACACCTATCAAATCCTATACGGTGTAGGCTCATAAATATATTAGACATAATGGGCTCTAGGATGTCTGGAATTCTCTACCTAGGCTGACATTCGAAATGTATTGACTGTGAATTATTAAAATAGCAGTTAAGCACCTGCTTATCTCAAAGATGTAATCACTGTCATTATTGTATTTTGTTTTATATCACTATAAGATAATCTTCCTAATTTCTAATAATTGATCCTTTTAATTTTGTCCCCATATTTTTGTTACATGTTTATGTTAACTTTTGGAGATTAAATAGCAGGGCTATTCTATTCTATTTTATTCTTCCACATTCTTATTTTCTTTAATTTTATTGACTTTTTTTTATATTTTTTTTAAAGTGACTCTGTAACAATGTTTAAGGTTGTTGAAAAAACTGCGTTATTTGTGTATGAAATGTTACTTATTATATTTCTTCCACTGTCCTAACCCTCTAACATGCACAAAAGCCAGAACAAATTCTCAAACCACAAAGATATTTATAGATTTCTTTGAAGGCGTCACTGTGCGACACCCTCTTAACAGTAAATTCTCCCAACCATTTTTGAATTTTCCCGACCGTTTTTCTATGAAAATAAGACATAAAACAGGTTATCAAAATCGTACAGCACTGAAATGTCTGGAATGGTTTATATAGTCACTTTATTTCTTTGTGACGATTTACATTGACCTAAAATGTAATTAAATTGTAATAATATAGTCGGGAGAATTAAGGAGTCGAACGTATCAGTTTTTCCCTTCTCTCTTTTTAGATTATCTTTAATTGTAAATTTAGCAATGAAGTCACTCTCTAAGCACCATTTTCTCTCATCTGAACAATGTTACCAAGTCTCTTTAAAACTTGCAAATATAACTATTGTATTGTATTATCTATTGAATAATGCCATGTTTCAGTTATTTAACTTGTTTAATTTATTTTTAATCTGTTAGTTTTTAGGAAGTAATTTTAATAGTAGCTGAGCCTAATAGTTATAGATTAACTTTTTTCCTTATTCTTCTACCACTTTAAATAATATATCGTTAGATGATATGGTGTGGCAATCTCTCAAGCATTAAGCTTATATTGTCATATCTCTGTACTATTCAAAACTGCAAATGTATAATGATCGTAATCTAGTGTTAACTACTTTGATGGTCATTAGCAAACTATGTAAACTGTTTAACCATGCAAAAATAAATAAATCAATAAGGTGCCTCGCTACAAATTATTTAATTCCACTCTTACGAACAATTGTATTTCAAAAGTCAGAAATCGAACTGCATATATTAATTGTTGCTAGGTACGACAAACATTATGGCTTGTCCTACCCAACAACCCTCACACCACCTCTACCATCATCATCACTAGGACCACCAACCATAACACCCACTGGCGTACTGGTGGGGGGGGGGGGGCTTGGGGGGCGCCATCCCCCCAAATAAAATTAAACCACGACTTTTTTCAATTTTATACAATTAAGTGAGCCCCCCCAAATAAAATTAAACCATGACTTATTTTCAATTTCATACAATTAAGTGAGTTATCAATGTTCGTGATATCACATGATTTTCAACAAAATGCGCGTTTCTCCATTTCTGTTGCAAACTGACACATTTTCAAATAGCCAGGAAGAGCATATATGTTTTTTATAGTCAATAATGGGCCTTAGTGGCCACTAACAGTAACACAGGCCAATTTTTTTTAATATTTAAGTTGAAGTGCCAACCTGTATGGTTGGTGACTGTGTTGCGAGGGAGCGTAGCGACCGAGTCGATACCGCGTGGGGTCCAGGGGGCGAAGCCCCCGGAAACTAGTCGATTTTAGGGCTTTTTTAGGGCCCAGATGTGGCATTTTTAACACCATTTTTATTCCATAAAACATCAATCATAATTTCATACTGATGTGAAATAATTAGTACAATTCCTTGGTAAAATCTACACTGGAAGTAAATTTAAATGTAGTTATTTTGGTGCAATAAACACGGAAAATGTCAAAATCCAGTGAAAATCAAACAACAAAAATTGCTTGCTTACATTTTGGGCTCAACTTCCTTTCTTTCTTTGATTTTTAATTTTTAATTTTTATTTAATTTGTTATTAATTTTTTGGAACAGCCGCGCGCCACTCCGACTGACCGCAAGCGCCACGAGTGGTGCGCGCGCCGCCAGTTGAGAAGGCCTGCGCTAGTAGATAACCGTATATCCAGTTTAGCGAAAAGTCTGGATACCCGTATGTCCGGCCTGCGTATTTTTGATTTACACACTAGCGAGGGGAATTTTTCGATTAATTCCAATGAAACTGCTCGCGGAAAGCCTAGACTGTATTTTAAACCTTTACACGTAGGCCTACGTACTGTACTGATATTTTGATAATGTACTGAAATTGTTTTGTCGATGGGTGTTGTGTGTACATGTGTGTGTATGTTCACGCTCGCTGCGCTGATTTCTGCTCTCATATTTAACAGCAAATTGCAAAATAAATACCAATATTTTTGTTTAATATATGTTACTGCTCGGAATCTGCTATTGTGTTCAAATGGTTGGATTGGTATCAACTATGAATAACTTGTTTCAACCATACTTTTTCCACAGGACGTCCCTCCCCTTCTCTCTCTCTCTCACTCTCTCTCTCTTTCTCTCCCTCATAACTCTTTCATCTCTCTCTCGATCTCTCTCTATCTCCCTACTCTTTTTATTTGGATGAATCGCTATGACGTTTGAATATATATATTAATTATTGAGTGGGCTTATTGTGCTTTCTAATGGATCCTTACAACATGGCAGATCCACTGAGGGGCCTGGCAGAGCAGAATCCCAGAATGTTCTCGAGTTTATTTGACTTTCAAGAGAGAAATTGTTTTTTTAGAGAAAAAGAGGTTATTTCTAAAATGAAATGAAAGGGCTCTTGAAAGTCGAATAGCACTTTCATTTCCTTTTAGAAATAACCTCTCTCTACCTCTTAAAGACAATTTGATGAGATGGAATGTTCAATCTGAGGGCTTTTTGTGCTCTTCGAAAAGAGCACACAATGGGGGCAGTGCAATTTAAACTTCAAGGGGTGGATTATATAGTTTTTATCGCTCTTGAAAGTCAAATAGCCCTTTCATTTCTTTTTAGAGATAAACTCTTATCCATCCCTTGATATTTAAATTGCGCTGCCCCTAATGTGTGTTCTTTTTAAAGAGCACAAAAAAGCCCTCAGATTAGGCAGCAAGTAGCAGAAAACGCCCTTAATACTGGACTCAACATTCAATGGAATGACGCCCACATCATTGAAACGCACTTCTGGTCAGAATGGTAGAAGAATCATCTGCATAAAAAGGATAGGGATTATTGCTATACATTGTTACCTTTCTTCGCTCCAGTGATCTCAAGGCATCAGACAGCAAGAAATTGTGTAAATAATAAAAGGTCCAAAGGAGTAGTTGTTAAAAGCTTTAACTACATAAAACTCACACTCTCTCCATTTTTGACAACAAAAGGTTGTCTTGAGAACCACTTCAATCTATCTTTACGGATGGGGTGCAGGGGGAGAGCCTTTGCCGGCAGCCTTAGGGCGGAGCCCCAGGAAGTTCTTGAATTTAAAAAAAAAATGGAAATTCAAATTAGTCGTCACAAGCGATAGAAATTGTTAGTTCCTCCTTGAAAGTCACAAAGCCCCTTTCATTTCACTTTAGAAATAACCTCTCTTTCTCTCTTAAAGACAATTTTATAGAACTTCTATTTTCGTATTGTTGTGCTTTCATCCGCAGACTTCTTAGGCACATGTCGAGCCAACTCATCGGAAATGTAATCTGTAAGTGTAAATTTAAGTTTCATGTTCTTCCTTTTTCTTTGTCTTTTTTTTTTCTCTCTCTCTCCCTCTCTCTGTCTCTCTATTTTCCCTCCATCCTCTATATTCTTCTCTTTTTAAATTATTCTCTCTTTCTCTTCTCATGTTTTCCTTCCATCGTTCTCTCTTTTCCCATTTCCATAAAAGAATACAATTTTCTCACTTATGATGGCAAAACCATATCAATATGGCTATGTCATCATAAGTGACATTACATATGGCATGTGTTCGTAATTTGTTATGGGCGATGTACTTTTAGTTGTTAATATGTCCCCCTGTGAATAAATATCTGTTCCATTATTTTAAAAATCCAGAAAAATCGACACTTCGAGTTATTGTGGGCACAAATCAAATGGGAGTTATCCTTGGAGTGTGTGACATGCGTTACGAGTACGTGTGACATCGCACATAAATGCCAGTTGGAGATTCCCCATCTAATTACATGTATTGATCTCGATAAAAACAAATATATAACTTTCTCATCAATTCTATTTCCGATTTTTCTAATACTTACACTAATCTCCAATTATTTATTTTTTCTTCGTCTACTACTATACTAGCTTCCTCTCAAGACAACATTATATAAAGGCTATCTCGCGAGTCATTTCTCGATTTCAATAACTTCTTGTTTTCCTCATCTCCTAATCTCTCTTGCTTAAATATTGCCCCATCCCCCCCCCCCCCCCATCTCCCCATATTTCAGTTTATGCACTGTATCTATTCTTCAAGTACAGGTAGATGCAAATATTACCAAAAATCCATTATATAAATCACAGTCAGGATACAGCCAATTGACGAGAATTGCTTAAATCCTCATTTTACATTTATCATTAATATATGGTTTTCAATACAATGGCTATGGTGATGAGATGTCTAGGTAAAATGTTGATGTGTTTGTTAAAATTTATTACCATGATGCACCTTCTTAGTTTAAAAAAAAAGTATATTTGTTCATGCCTTTACATACCACAGTAGAAATCAATATTTTATATTTGATTCAGAAAAACATTAATATTTGAAGATTATAAACACAAACAGGTTCCATAACCATTTAAGTGTTCCAAGAAAAAGTTAAGCAAACTTTGTCCTCGGTGTAAATTCACACTAGCACTAGCGAGCTCTCCGATCCAGTCTAGACTCTTCGCTTTGTGGATCGGGGGGGGGGGTCAAAAGGCCCTTGCCTCTTTCCCCCCCCCCCCCCGCCTCCCCCCGCCCCCGCCAAAAAAAGAGAGAACGAATGGAAAGGGAAAGAGGAGAGCTAAAAGGGAACAAAAAAGAGGAAGAAGAAAAAAAAAGGGTGAAAAGAAGGGGATATCACTTGCGATTAATCCCGCCAACAATATTTCGATCGGGGGGGGGGGCGAAAGGCCCTTGCCTCACCCCCTAGCAAACCTAAAAGAGAGAGAAGGAAGGGAAGGGTAAGAGAAGGGAGAGGGAAAGGTAAGGAAAGAAAGAGAGAAAGAAGATAGGTAGGGGAGTTTACTTGCAATTTTTCCCGCCAACAAGATATAGATCGGGGGGGGGGGGGCAATGTCGTACTGATGGGGGAGGGAGGGGGCTTGGGGGGACAGATGCCCCCTAAAAATAAAATTCAAAGTGGTTTATTTCTAATTCGATACCGGTGATTTACAAATGTTGATGAAATGACATAATTTTCCGAGATCTTTCCTCAATCGTTAGTTAATTATACATTTTTTATGCGTTTGTTGGGAAATGGCAAATTCCTGAATAAAGAAAGAAAGAATAGTGACCTGCCTTTGTCACAATTAAATTAAAAATCGGTTCATTTCTAATTCGATACCGGTGATTTACAAATGTTGCTGAAATGACATAATTTTCCGAGATTTCTCCTCACTTTTGAGTAAATTATACTTTTTTATGCGTTTGTTGGAAAATTACAAATTCCTAAATTTACAGTCAGGCAAGAAATATGCTTATTTAGAGGCCTACATGGCAGGTCCCCCAGAAAGACGTGGCTCCGGGGCCTCGAGCTCCGCCCCCACTGTTTTGGAAAAAGTATACTAAAGAGAAATAGAAAGAAAGAGAGAAAGAAAGAAAGAATAGTGACCTGCCAGTGTCACAAAATAATGAGATATCAAAATATGCTCATCTGACCGTGATTAAATGCCTAAATCCCCTAAGCTTCCGAGGGCTCTGTCCCCTGGATTCCACCTAGGGCCCTACGGCGGGCCCCTGGACGCTAATCTAACGGTAATTTAATGCCTAAAAACCTCGAACTTCTTGGGGCTCCGCAACTGGACCCCACGCCAATTAGTGTCCTGCCAGTGTCACAAATAAGGTATCAACAAAATTGCTCATCTGACCGTGATAAAACGCCTAAAACCCCTGAGCTTCCAGGGGGCTCTGCCCTTGGACCTAACCAATGGCCCTATGTCAGGCCCCTGGATATTCATCTGACAGTAATTTATTGCCTAAAAGCCCTGAGCTTCCGGGGCTCCGCCCCCTTGACCCCACTCCAATTAAGGACCTGCCAGTGTCACAAATAGGGTATCAAAATATGCTCATCTGATCGTAATTCAATGCCAAAAACCCCTGAGCTTCCGAGGGCTCCGCCCCCTCGACCTAACCAGGGGGCCTAAGACGGGCCCCTGAATGCTCAATGACCGTTATAAAATGCCTCAAATCCCTGAGTTTCAGGGGGCTCAGCCCCCTGGACCACACACCAATTAGTGACCTGCCAGTATCATGAATAAGGTATTAAAATATGCTCATCTGACCGTTATAAAATGCCCCCAAAAACCCTGAGCTTCTGGGGGCTCGGCCCTGGGCCCTCACGCCAATTAGTGTCCTGCCAGTGTCACAAATAAGGTATCAAAATATGCTCATATGGGTAATTAAATGCCTAAAACCCCTTAACTTCCGGGGGATCCGCCCCCTCGACCCCACCAGGGGGCCTAAGGCGGGCCCCTGAATGCTCATTGACCGTTATATAATGCCTCACATCCCTGAGTTTCAGGGGGCTCAGCCCTCAAGACCCAACGTTAATTTACACTACGCTCTACCTGATCGTAAATACTTTAGCCTCCCCCCACCCACTTTGAAAAACGTTCAGCGGGGCTTGCATGTAAGAGTGGGGTGATTCGGATTTTTTTGTCTGCCAGCCCCTGACACCATTACAAGAAGTACAAAGAAGTACTCTATGGTTGACTTTATTATAGCATAATACACATACAAAATTTATGTTCATTACAAACAGAAAACAGCAAATATATATAAATAGTGATTTAAAGAATATATATAAATATATATGTTTGAGCACACAGGTGGAAACAAACCGAAACTGAAGAGATGTCGTTTATGGGATGTCGTCTGCTTTGGCAGGGTCGGTTCATATTGTGACGGCATTAAAACATCGTAATTTTTTTTTCGGCGAATCTCTCGCATATCCCAGATGCTATGGAGGTTGTTTTTTTTTATTTTTATAAATCACTCGATATGTAGTTGACCTAAAACTTGTATGATGGCCATCTGTTAGCTTACCAGTTTCTAGTGATACGTTAATTGCCATATTTGTGATTTTCTTTGAGCATGCACTTTAATGAGAGTAATTCTGAGAGGCTATGGGTACAGGTGGAACTGAGGTTACAAGAGGTGAACAGAGTAAAGATCATTAACCCTGATCGCTGGATATAGGCAGAATTGAATTGTGTACAAAATAGTTAACCACATTAGCACCATTTTCTCTCATCTGAACAATGTCACTGAGTCCCTTTAACGGTCTAAACATAATTAATACATTCGCTGGGATTGGTTGGTAAAAGTGAAGTTAGTACCCATGGGGGGGGGGGGGGGGCAAAAAGTAACGAAAACGACCAAAGAGCAGAGAGAGAGAGTGAGAGAGGCCTTTTATACTTTACCTGATCTTTCTGCTTCCACCAAATTACTTGCAACAAAGAGTGTTTTTTTACAGCCACCACGGTCGGCTGGTTTACGAGAAAGAGTAAATACTTCGAGTCCTTTCAAATCTCTGAAGGAGAGGCTCCTTTTGTTAACATGTTACTACCAGTATATAAACGCACCTCTTTCAAGAATTAGCTACACTTTTCATCGATACATCGTACCCAAAGGTCCTGCTTGAATCGTGGCATGATGGAAGGCTACATTATTCTCCCGCTTCTTCTCTGCCTCAGTGTGGCAAGCGCCTTCTCTGATAATGGTAAGGTATACATTTCTTTCATTTACTTTTCATTCATCCATTTACTGCCAAAGTCAAGTTGGACTTGAATTCCTGCATTAGATTTACAGGTGTTTATTTCCAATAAACATGTTAGACAATAGACGTTTTTTCCGGGGATCTGACATTCTCGCTGGGCTGTAGGCTCCTCCTACTTTCGTTGGTACATAGTCCAAACCACACTTATCTATTGTGCTTTGTCATTGGTTATATTTAATTGAATGTATAACTCCTCTCTTGATTAGAAGATTGAACTGGTCTCGAGGTCGGTTGACCTAAGGGTCATTTTATATATCATATCTTGTAATTGGTTGTCTTCGTAAGGGTCCTCCTGATTGGCTAATAAGATCATGTGACTTTGAAGCCTCGTCGGGTGCCTGAGTATTTAAACGCCATGTGCGAGAGTTTGTAGTTGAGTTTTAGTTTGTTCCGTTATTCTATTAAGGATGTGCTGCTAAATTCGCTCAATCTATAGGGCCGCCCAGCCTCTGATAGAATATAGCTAATATAAAATAAAACGTCCTTTAATAAATAATCTGCGTTCGTAACTTTTGGAGCTTCGGCTGAATTTGTAGCTGAGTTTATAAATAATAAAGTGGACTTCAACTGTATTTCCGAGCCTGTTTCGTCTTCATTTTGTTTCTGAACTCATAGTCACCGACACATTACGGGCCCATTACATTAAGACATTGGGGCTTGAGTAAATTTTACGTGTCGTTTTGTTTCCGAAGGTAAATAATAAGGCACCCCGGAATTAGGACTTGCACAAATGACCCCAAAATATCTACATATCTCTTACGCATGGAGACGTCCCACTTTGTGTATTTTAGAATAATCACGGCCAAAGTGATGGAAGTGCTTCATGAATACCTTTTCTTTACCCTCTTGAAAATAATGATTCCACCTGTGTATCGTAGAATGTATCGCCGATAGATAAATAAACGATTACACAACTTTCACGAACACCTATCCAGTAGTAGTCGCGGTGGGTTTTACAGTTTTGTACAAATGACCTTTATCTGCCCATGTGCAAATAGTGTCTCCGAAACAGTGTGATGCGGTATGTTACTGAAACAGCTCCCGTAGGACTTATGTGCCAATTATTTATTTATTTTTTGAACTTTTTGAATTTTTTGATTCATTGGGGTCCAAGCTATCAGAAATTGATGGGGTTCAAATTTTCCCGAAGACACAAAATTTCCCTATTGAGCTTTATATAAGCCATTTTGGCGCCCAATATGGACCCCCCAGGAAATGAAGGAGGGGTCTGAAAATTTGTACCCCATCATTTTTGGCCAATTGGGACCCTTTTGAAGCCAAAACAGCAACAAAAATCCAACTGAATTACATACCATACCGCACTATAATGGCTAATTCCAAAGATACGTTTATTTTGGACGTCCACAATTCTAAAAGTTCGTTAATCCGAAAGTTGAATAACTTGAAGGTTCGTTTTTCTGAAGATGAAATATATGGATCGTAAATACGAAAATAAAATAGGTTTCATAATTCCGAAAGGTCATATTTCCAAAATTGTCGTAGAACGCTGGGTTTGTTTTAATTACGTTCGGAATACCAAACTTCAGAATAATGAACCCTATTTCCTTTTCGAAACTACGAGCCTTCTGACTAATGAACCTTCGGAATAACGCAACAAATGTTAGAACTTATGTACTTCTTGGTATAGAAAATTTGTGTTCAGGATGTATGAACCTTAAGAAGTATGAACCTCCGAAAAAACGAACCTTTGGAAAAACAAAGTAGAATTAGTCGGCAAGCACAGACCCTAAAATTAATTGACACTTTGTTACAATTTGTAATGCGTATTGAGTGAAAGCTAGCCCGGTTCCTCCAGGTTGTGTGAGTACGTATTGTCATGCTCAGGCGCGGATCCAGGATTTCTTAGGGGGGAGGCCCAATTTGAAATAAATTTGAAATTTATTGTGCTGCTATTTGAAAACCGTGCCGGCCGATATTTCGGGGGGGGGGGGGTGGGGGTAGAGAGCACTTTTTTCCTCTTTCTTTTGCCCCCGGAAATTTGAAAATTGCGCTGGCCGATATTTTGCTCAACAACCCCCCCCCCCCCCCCCTCCCCCCCTTGAGCAAAAAAAAAAGGGTAAATTTCTGTTCACAATTTATTTGGGGGGCCAGGGGGAGCGTAAGGCCCGCTCGGCCCCCACCCCTGGATCCGCGCCTGGTCATGCTTGTCCATAATCTGGCCGATTCTTTATATTCCCTACACACTTGATTCAAGCCGCCGAAGATGGCGTTATCAACGAACTCACAATTATGCTCACCAGCCCTAATTTAATGATCATGTAATCTTCGGCTGGCAGCAAGTAAGTATAGGGGGAGGCCGCATATATTGCGTTGGTGTGGTGGAGATCAAAATTAAATAGGTCAGATTCTGGACTAATCCAATGCATGCAGGGTCTATAAAATATAGTCTCCTAGCTCAGACCTTCTGTTATTCATTACAAATGGCTAGGGTTTGTGCCCCCCCCCCCCCCCCACTCCGGGGTCGGAATGACCGCATGCGTGTTACCGAAATGTCCGGTAAAGGGGTACTTTTCACGCACCAAAGTCCTTTACACACCGGACTTAGGGGTGTTTCAAAAGGAGGGAACACGCATATGCGTACCCTAAATAACACTGAGTGGGGGGGGGGGGGGTTTGTGCTTAGCCTGCAAACTATCCCCGAATGTTCTCTTTGTCTTTTTGTGTGACTCGCATTGTCTCCCTATGCTTCTTTTAGATGTGCGGCTTGCCGGGACAGATAGCAACGAGCGGATGGGACTGGTAGAGATATATCGCTACGGATATTGGGGAACAATTTGCGACGATGGCTGGGATATTTCGGACGCTGAGGTTGTCTGCAGACAGTTGGGCTTCCATGATGGTGCTGATGCTACGGGACTGCTCAAGAATTTCGGCCAAGGCTCAGGAAAGATTTTGTTCGCCAACGTGGATTGTACCGGCAATGAGTATCGAATCGCAGACTGTCCTTATTATAGGGCATACGATTGCACCCATTCCCAGGACGCAGGAGTGGCATGCCGAGGTTAGTGTCATTAATCGATCATTTATTTGTCAAGAGGGGAGAAGGTGTACAGGAATGGGGCGCAACAAACTCATAAGGGGAAAAAGGCGAAAAAAAAGGAAGAGATCTAATATGGCTCCTAAAAGTTTATGCGCCTCTAAATCCAGGGTAAAATACTTGTATAAAGACTGTTTGAGAAGGGTTTAAAATCATGAAACTGGGTGAAAAAATCTAAAGCTCGGTCATTAAAAACAACTTTTAAAAATATGTATGCTATTAATATACAGATTAGGTATCCACAATGCGATACAAGATGTTATAAAATATCGAAAAATAATAAATACTAAGTTCTTCTTTTATTTTAACAAAACCACAAAGATGTTGAGATGAGTGATTTTTTAAGACAATCAGGGGTAATGCAGACAAATCATAATTCGTATCCTGACACTTTCACCGTAGTATTACGACCCCTCCCGCCAACCAATTAGGATATTAAGTTACAAGAACATAATATACTTGTTGTAAAGATAATGTATATTGATCAGGTATAGGGGCTCCTTGCCTATACCACTCTAGTAACTTTGTGCACGGAGAAGGGTTCGGGTTTCCTAGTTGGTGTTGTTTTTTGCATAATGAATAATTTATGAAGAGGTCAATGCTAATATAGAAGAGTTCGGGTTTCCTAGTTGGTGTTGTTTTTTTGCATAATAAATAATTTATGAAGAGGTCAATGCTAATCAAGAAATGTTATCCTGAAAAAAACTTGAACTTCGTTGGTTTACCAAATTCATTTAGGACTCTGGTAGTCGTTTCGTATTTTTTCGAAGAGATAAAACCCCGAGAGCCAACCTCGATATTAAAGTATTGTACAGAAAGTATCCTTGTGATTCAATATAGGATATCAGTAGGAGCGTACTTCCTTTCTATATACAGTGCGTCCCAGAAAAAAACGAAACCGAAAATTATCAATGTTTTATCATAACTTAATCACAATAATAATGAATAAATGAGACATATTTGGACAGCTTAGATCCTCCTCTTTCATTTGATGTAACTCATATGATTCGTATCTCACGCATGAGTGATTAAAAGCAATTTGAAGTGAGGAAACCAAAAAGTCATTTGGCGGGCGATATTTAAATTTCAAGGAGAATATCAAATTTCTAGAAAGTTCAATTTCTGCCCTTTCATATGACACCTCAATCAGGTCTGTCGTCTTCTTTGTGCATGGCTGATCGTCAACGAAACGGAGTTAAGTCTTTTGTCAACTCTGTTCGTTGCAACGACAGGCAGCCAGTAAAAACGAACCGGTTTGATCAAATTATGGAAATGCAAGCATTGCTTTAAACAAACAGAACTTTGTTATTCCTGGCTCATTTTTCCTGATTGAGTTGTCATATGAAAGGGCAGAAATTGAACGCACTGTATATTCGTGAGTTTTGTGTATGAAGCACATGTTTGAAAGGGGACCGATAATTCCTTAATCTTCGGTTTCGCGTATGTTGCACGCACGTGAATACTGGGGTCGCGTCATCCGTAGATACACGATTGGCCCCGAGGGCCAC
Source organism: Strongylocentrotus droebachiensis (assembly GCA_035222895.1). Lineage (NCBI taxonomy): Eukaryota > Metazoa > Echinodermata > Echinoidea > Camarodonta > Strongylocentrotidae > Strongylocentrotus > Strongylocentrotus droebachiensis. Next base: position 30,790 of record JAVYIG010010453.1, on the reverse strand, counting down.
GGAAAGATACATAGTCTCGTCATAATACAGCCCCTTTAAAAATTAAGGCCCTTAAAACAAGATAATGTAGCGTAATATGAATACTCTACTCTCTATCAACACTGCTTCCCGAAATACATATGGAGCAGTGGTATATCAGTGAATGTTCTTAACTCTTATTCGGGAGGTCCTAGGTTCGATTCTTTATACTCGTTGGTTCTGCACTCATTTGCTACTCTCGACCTAGGTTCACAAAGTACTTACCTGGCAATGTTAAAACGATAAGGGCAGGACTTGCAAAAAGAGAAGTTTTAATACTGATTCGGTTACCCTTGGTAAATGATATTTTTTATTATTATCATCATTATTTGTTTCACTATTGTTATCATTATTGTTATTTTTACTTTTAACATAATTATCATGATCATCATTAAAAGCAATGAATGTGTATTCTATAATCTCATAAGCAAAAAGTTCGATATATACTCCTGAGTCTTACATGTATTATGCACTTGTAACCTTACTGAGAGTACTTATAACGGCGATATCAGTATAATCAGATAACATTTTCATGCAACTCTTTTTTATTTCTTCTTTACTTCATATTCCACAGGTGCTAGCATTTTCGGTGAGAAAATTTTCATTTGTTCACTTCTGATATTTGGTTAAAGGTTATAAGTACATCTTTGTTGAGATTATCATGTTTTTACATGACAAACAAAGTAGAAACTAGTCCTATAACGTATCTTGATACTAAAAAATGTGAAAAAATAAAAAGATAAATAGATAAATAAGTAAGGTAAAAGCATGTAGATAGTTGATCATGCAAAAAACAGTATATGAGCATCTACTTACTTACAAATAAGTAAGGTAAAAGCATGTAGATAGTTGATCATGCAAAAAACAGTATATGAGCATCTACTTTTCAATAGTTTTTTTTAATTGATTCCAAAACAATACAAATCATTTTTAGAAATACAGTTTCATCTTGACATGATTCAATACATTTTTAATACATAATTTGTACGATTGATTACAACAATCAAATTCATGCATGTGTGTACATCCACAATGCCCCCCCCCCCACACAAAAACACATATACGCAAATATTTATGTATATATTATCATTATTATTAAAAAGATATACATAAAACACTTTTCTCAATAGTAATAATGACCACTCCGCAGTATCATACGGGACAGCAGCAAACTCATTCAAACTTTACTGCTTTTACTGATAGAAACTTTTGTGTTTGGTCCTGATTCGAAGTTAGACATTCGGTTAGTGCAGGATATGGACCATGGGCAACAACTGTCGCCGAGCATGGGTCGTTCAATCACCCCCCCCCCCCCTAATGAACGTTGGGAGTAGTGTGGTATATATATATATATAAACACATTCTTTCATGTGAGTCTTCACCTCTCAGCGATATCGTATGGGACAGCAGCAAATTCATTTTGTTTTAGTAGTATAGAAACTTGTGCTAAGGCAGGGACTTTAATACATACTGTAGTTATATATGTCACGGTCTAGAGGATAGCTCACAAAATTGTGAATCGCAGGGTTCGCGTTTCGAGTCCTCTCGCGGCGCTATTGCTTTTGGCCTGACATTAATCTAAATTTGCCACCTTCAACTCAGGTGTAATAAATGGGTGTACCGTATACCCCTGGATGCTTTGAACGCCTTAGGGCAGTTGGTATAAAGCTTGGCTGATGATGATACTTTGTAGCCGCCATGAACAAACAAATTATGTTTATGCATCCCCTCATTTTTTGTATTGGTCCATTGTGCATTCCCAATATGGAAAAAAAATCATCACATTAATTTATCCCTCAGGATGGATTTGTGTGCAATAAAAAGATAAATAAATAATGAATAAACAGAAATCTGTTTTCATTAGTCACTTAGTATTTAAAAGGGAGCATACATTAAAGGGAACACACTGACTCGCTTAACTGTTAAAATGATGCGAAATCATAGTCAACCATAAAGTAATTTTTTAATATATCTTTCTCTTTTTTATTTTCACATTCCATAGGGCGTTCTAGGAAGTTTTGGAAATATTATGAAAAGTGAAATACGCTCATGTTATAAGCTAAAAGACTGAGGGACCCGCAAGTCCTATAAATCAATATTAGGGACTTTTAGATTCTGCACGACGAGAACATGGATTGCCCTTTTAAGGCAATGTGACGTCACTGCCAGTGCCTTAAAAGGACGTCACATTGCCTTAAAGGGGCAGTCCACGTTCTCGTCGTGCATAATCTAAAAATCCCTAATCTTTCCCAGGGGATACATTCGAATTTGTTTGTTTTTGCAACTTTTCAATAATATGTTGTTTTTTCATTTGTTTTAAATTTATTATTGGTTTTAACGCTAATGTGAGTTTAAATTCAATACTAGCAGTATTGTTATTGTCATCAGGGCTGAGATTGCCTGGTTAGAAATTTAGTAAATACATATATAAGTACAATTATTGCTAAAGGGCATGTAGAATTTATTGATTAAACCAAAAAAGACTGAAGTTTTATAAAAAAAAGATCATCCAATTACTATTGACGAAAAGTAGTTCTCATTCAGATGCCGGCGTTATGCATATTAAATAAAAGAATAGTATCTTTTTTTAAATACAAATAATGCCACAAGAATGAATTGAATTTTTGTTTAATCTCCCTTTTCAATAAATATGTTATCAGGTGGAAGACGCAAAATGGAGGATTTGGAGTTATATGGAAAAAAAGAAGAAGAGGTAAGCATCATTTTTAAAGACAGATTAGAATTAAAGATTAGAACATGCACCATGTGTGTGTACGTATATATACACTGTACGTATCGAACAAGTTTTGCCAACTTTGGTAGCTTCTGATATAATAGGAAGTTGTAACCTATGTGACATTAAATCATATTTGATGGTAAAGGGTAACTAATACCCTGTATAATGACACCCTATTCATAATTGTGCTGCCACGGATGACCAAGCAAAAGGATTTAAAAAAAAAGTACTGTCAACATCCTCTTGTACCAAGTTTGGGCTGACGTAATGAGTGTTGGTCAAAAGCCATTTTGTGTGTGTGTTATTTCGTTTTATATCCCTTCTATGAATATTCATAAATTTTCTAAATACATGATTGGTCAATAGGTGGTCACGTGATGAAATATAATTTCACTATTAAAACAAATTCTGCCAGAGCTCCAAAAATCTTTCACCTGGGCAGAACTGCGCATGCATTTTTTGATATTTTCTTCCAAGGCACTACTGCGCATGCTCACTGTTTATTTGTGTCAAATTCGAACGCACAGATGACCAGCTGAGTGAGTTCTTACAGTGGTCTTCGGAGGGACTGGCAATAGTACTATGCCAGTCCCTCCTGAGATAAATAATTTCCACTATTCTTTCTCACAGCTTGGTATTTTTGTATATAATACAACACCTATAAAGTAGATCCTTGTCTTTGATTGGAGGATTGTTGGTCAGATGATATTCAATAGTCTAGATAAACTATTGCACGGGTGTGCATTTTTCGTACTATTCGCCGTACTACTATTCAACGAGCGTGCATTTTTGGTTATATGACTATGACAATGACAATCACAATTAATTCTCATGTCACCCACATTGGGGTATTGGAGAAGTTTACAATCAGTTCGAATTTGTCAATTTAACACTGTAAAATATACAAGACTGCGTATCTCTCTGCCCTGCGCGTATCCCATTGTTATATTCGGCTGCGCGCATCTGACGCGAAGGCAATTTCAACGTTATCGAGAAGGCCTGACTCAAGTTATAACCATTCATTATTTGTATATTAGTAGATGCCAGGAAAAAAAATCACTTATGGGGGTTTCAAAATAGCAACAACAAAAAATCACCTCGCCGCTTTGCGGCTCGTGGGCGATGTTCCGCATGTTAGTAGATGCCAGGAAAACATCACTTACGGGGGTTCAAAATAGAAGAAGAAACAAAATCGCGAACACCAACTTCTTGTAAGTGTTAACATATTTACACTGATTCCAGTTTGTCCAATGTGGAATCGCAAGTACTATCAGGTTGTCCTTTATCAGGTCAGAGAAGATGATAAATATGAAAAATGATATATGTGTGAATGATTGATTGCAGTATTATGAATTTGACGGCGCCGTTTTTTAATAAGTTGGTCACATTTTACGAATCGTGTTAATACGCTTTTAATTTCTTCATATGGTTATGTGTTATACTCGACTGCTTGTAAGATCGCGGAGTGAGCTTGGACGGTGCAAAAGACCCTCACAGAGATGTGGAAGCGTGACCGCTTAATGTCCTTTGCTCACGCTGGCAGTAGGAGTATCATCATCATCATCATCATCATCATCATCATTATCTAACTGTTTTTTTTCTTACAAACAGGTGGCTGCTGAAGAACGATCCGATGACAAAAAGGATGCTGACTTGAAGAAGAAAGATGTCCTCCAGGCTCTATATGATCTCCTGGCCGAACTCGAGGACAAATAGATAATATAAGGCAGCGGACACACTGAACTTGGGGCGGACTAGAAGCTGTTAGCTATATAAAGCCTTTTTTCTGCACGTTCGCTCGGCCGTTTATTCATTCACGGTTGGGTCTGGACGAGCAGAGAATACAGGTGATATCACTCATATTGACGCGTGATCGATACACCCGAGTCGAAAAGGACCCCTTAGTTTGCATATTGTCAAAAACATTTGCCCCAAAAATATACTTAAAAAACATGATCCCTTTTGCACAAGAGCTGGTACAAAGACAAGGCTCTAGATAAAATGTGTATGTCGAACTTATCGGGTACACAGTTACAAAAAGTAGCCTGTTTTCGAGGAAAAAATGAATATACGCATTTACATGTTTGCGAACAAATATCACCCCTTTTCATCCAATTTTATGCTCTTCAAAAAAAAAATCAAATCCGCGAACATTCCCGCAAATCACCCATTTTACGCGAAATGTATAACTATCATGTGCCGCACACGACATCGATAAGAGTGATACCACCGCGTAGAGATTCAACACATTCTGACAGAAGTTGGATTCTAGGGCCGTCCCCTAGTTTATACCCCCTAAATGACGGATTGTCTAAATTTTACTAACCCTACATGTTTAACCACTATGCTAACTGCATTTACCCACATTATAATTCCTTTGAAGAGAAACAATCTTAATCAGGCCTCATTCAGAAATAAGGCGGCAAAACTGGGTTTTGTTTTTTTTTATGTTGACGCAAAATGTAAAGAACGTCACTTTTCCGTATCTCACAGTACATAACTCGGCAAAAACGCTCTTTCTCCATTTCTTTCTGTTTTTTAAAAGTTCATCTAAAATACAATTTATAAACAGGGTTTTATCATATTGATATTTTTTTACTATATAGATTATATCATTCGTTGCTTTGTTTTTGTAGAGGTTCATCTCGAACGGACATGATTATGTAACTCACCAGACTTTGCTACCCTGTATTGACTAACCCTTTTATTAAACATGATATATTCATTGCAAGAAGAACAATTAGTTGCTTTTAATTCTCTGTTGTCCTCACATGCGTAATGACTGATGCAAACAAAGGCATTGGGATGATACTTTTTTTTTTAATATTCTGATTATTTGTCATTGTTATTAGTTTATCATCATTATTATTTATCATTGCTTTATCTGTAATCACGTGATAGCAGAGACTTCTAAAATATCAATCTAATGTTTTTTAGTAGACTTATGCGTTCAACACAGCTGCTTGTATGGAAAACCGTCATGCGTATATTTCTCGCTGCTTCAACCGTGAATAGGGGTGCAAAACAAAGCAAATTTTGAAAACGGCAATGTCTCACACAAATAGCCCTAGAATCAAAATTCATGGTTTCATCTTAATAGGGTAGGATTTTTTTACTCAGGAAAACAAATATATATATACACACGCATACACACGCGCGCACACATTTATGGTGGATGAGCGGGTTGTGAGTAACGGTGGCGCCCTTGTTTCACTTTCCATACGTTGTGTGAGCTCACACCGCAGTGCTGAGGGAGTGAGAGGCATCTTGAGATGATGTTTCGCTGTATATATGCGCCGTGATTCATATCGATGTGCCAAAAAACGTGGTACGAGCTCCCCAATAGTATGATCAGCGAAATGAAAACTTATGGAAACTGAGAACCGCAAAATGCTTCGAAAACAGAGAATGACGGACAGGGAGTATCGAGTCCACATTGTTCAAAGAAAGGAAGTGCGTACAAAATAGTGGCATCCAGGTGCCTGACTTTGGGCCCTAGGTGAAATCCAGGGGGGTAGAGTCCCCGGAAGCTTAGGGGTTTTAAGGCATTTAATCACGGTCAGATGAGCCATTTTTTTTTTTTTTTTGGGGGGGGGGGGGCCAGAAATTGGAAAATTACGTCGTCAGATATTTCGTTCAGTGGCTTGGGGGGGGGGGGGGGAGGAACACTTTTTGTGTTGCTTTCTTTAGCACACATTCTTTTTTGTTGTTGCCAGGGGGCCGAGCCCCCGGGCCCACACCCCCCCCCCCCCTGGATCTGCCACTGCCCTCAACTGTAACTGTTCGATTTACGTCTCTTGAGTGTCTGAGATGAACTGAACGCTGATCAAAAATGAGTACTGTACCATCAGCTGACGATAATATTTTGTGCAACCACTCAATTCACGAGTCATCTTGGATCCCTGTCCGAACAGGTCGATTTGCTCGGGTCGAGATTGTGTAGAGATTGTGTGTACGTCTAGTTGGTCTAGTAAGGATCGCGTTGGGATTGTATGTAGATCGGAATGATCGAGAAGAGATCGAAGTTGTGGTCGACTATACGTCGTGCAGGAGTCGTGAATGGGCGAATAGCGGTCGGGAAGAGCTTGTGTTTAAGCATGGGGTCGGGATAAGTCGGGGGAAAAATGGATGATCGGGCTTGATTGGGCTTGGTCGGGTTGGTTTGATCGGCAGGAAGCATGAGGGGATCTGGCAAAATGGTTATATAAACAAAGTATGTCAGTAGATTGATGTAATTGAACATATACAAGTGGAGAGGATTTAAACTGTCATCAGAGAGGACTCCGAAGACCCGTGTGCGTGTGTGTGCAGGCGCGTACGCAGGGGGGGGGGGGGGGGGGGTGGGGGGTTGAACCCCCCCTTCATTTTTTTGTATGTGTGTATTTTTTTTTGGTAATTAAAAAAAGAAAAGAAAAAAAAGTATGCCAATGGCTGACCTAAAAAAACTGACCTTACCCCCCCCCCCCCCCCCCCAACGGAACAAAATGTCAAATTTTTGAGACCAAAAAAGAAAGAAAAAAGTGTCCTCTTCAATTATTCGGTCATTCCCCTCTTTCGACATTCTAATGTTTACTTGAACATATGGAATGGTTAAATACCTTAATTGTTGCTCATAATTTGATAAGCATGTATTACATTCTTTCTTCAAAAGGTAGTAACTGAATTTAATGTTATATCATCACTACAACCACCAACCCTCACACCCCCTCTACCATCATCATCACTACGACCACCAACCCTCACACCACCTCTACCATCATCATCGCTACGACCACCAACCCTCATACAACCTCTATCATCATCATCATCACTAAGACCACCAACCCTCACACAACCTCTACCATCATCATCACTACGACCACCAACCCTCACACCACCTCTACCGTCATTATTACTACGACCAAAACCCCTCACACCACCTCTATCATCATCATCACTACGACCACCAACCCTCACACCACCTCTACCATCATCATCACTACGACCACCAACCCTCACACCACCTCTACCATCATCATCGCTACGACCACCAACCCTCATACAACCTCTATCATCATCATCATCACTAAGACCACCAACCCTCACACAACCTCTACCATCATCATCACTACGACCACCAACCCTCACACCACCTCTACCATCATCATCGCTACGACCACCAACCCTCATACAACCTCTATCATCATCATCATCACTAAGACCACCAACCCTCACACAACCTCTACCATCATCATCACTACGACCACCAACCCTCACACCACCTCTACCGTCATTATTACTACGACCAAAACCCCTCACACCACCTCTATCATCATCATCACTACGACCACCAACCCTCACACCACCTCTACCATCATCATCACTTCAACTACAAACCCTCACACCACCTCTACCGTCATCATCACTACGACCAACAACCCTCACACCACCTCTACCATCATCATCACTTCAACTACAAACCCTCACACCACCTCTACCATCATCATCACTACGACCACCAACCCTCACAAAACCTCTATCATCATCATCACTACGACCACCAACCCTCACACAACCTTTACCATCATCATCACTGCGACCACCAACCTTGACTCTTATCTCTACCATCACCAACCCTCACACCACCTCTATCATCATCATCATCACTATGACCACCAACCCTCACACCACCTCTACCATCATCACTACGACCATCGACCCTCACACAACCTCTACCATCATCATCACTACGACCACCAACCCTCACACCACCTCTACCATCATCATCGCTACGACCACCAACCCTCACACAACCTCTATCATCATCATCATCACTACGACCACCAACCCTCACACAACCTCTACCATCATCACTACGACCACCAACCTTGACTCCATCTCCACCATCATCATCACTACGACCACCAACCCTCACGCCACCTCTAGCGTCATCATCACTACGATTTCTAATCTTGACACCACCCTTATCATCATCTTCGTCACGGCCACAAACCCTTACACCACCTCTACAAAGAGCATACTTTTCCATTTAGAAACAAGGAAACTACAATTTAACTAGAAATTTAATTCGTCATGGGGACGAATTAGGTGGTCTGTTTTCAATTTTATGATCATTGAAAAGTCAAAAAAGAAAAAAAAATGAAGAAAAAAAATTGTTGGAGACTCCCGGACTCGAACCAGGGATCTCGAGGTCCGAAGTCAAGTGCGTTACCGATATACCAAAACATTTCCCATAGCGATTACACGTAAACGAGAAATGGAATTCTCAAATCCCACGTTGCAAGTGAAATATGAGCATGATCTCGGCATCTGATCGAAAAATAAAGGGCACACTCGTGATAGCTTATTGTCTCAGCTACAACATACTCAAAGCTCAGCGTAAACAAAGATAAAACGACGGAGATATTGCTCGCGAAAGACGAGAATGTAGAATCCAGTTTTGAGAAAAAGTCATGTCTTATAGAGAATACACGCAAAATGTGAAAAATTGACATGCCTCCTTTAATCGCAAAAATACGCTATGATGCCTTTGTCAAAATGAAATATCGTGATAACTGTATTTGTAGGGAATATTCTCAGGTAGAACATATCGAAATTTGAAAGAAAATTGATTAATATTTACAGAGATACAATCAATTTTCCAAAAATCTGCTGACGTCATAATATGCAAATTGAAATTTTGAGTTCGGAGGCCATTATGATGACGTCATGAGTTAATTGAGGGTCAAATGAGACATGAAATCATATCTCCGATTCATATTGTATCAAAATATGAGAAAGAAATTGGGTTCACTTTGCATCCTAAAGCGCTACAATGGATTTTGTATAGGCATGTTTTTGCCCATGTATGCTATGTATTACAAGAGCTCGCACGCACGGACATTATTTTAAACGGACGCTCATTCCGTTATTACTGGGCAAAAAAAGGTGAACAAGGTATCAAAATGCTTGGAAAAATGTGCCAAATATGATGACAGAGAAAATTTGGCGATTTTATGTTGAAAATTACCAGTACGCGCGAAAACGCGCGCGCATGCGCGTGTGCGCGTTTTTTTGCGAAACGCTTAAAATGGCCTAAAACGTATGCAAAATTAATTTGAGACGATTTAGAGCATTTTTATTTTTTGCGCGCGCGCCAACGCGCGGACGTACGCATGCGCGCGCGTTTTTTGACCTGAAATTGACCGGACGGATATTGACCTTAATCATGATAAATATGAATAAGAAATGCCTTTCCGTTATGAAGATGTGATCATGAGTTGAAAGCACCAAAAAAAACACAAAATGGCGCCTGGATGACGTCATGAAGACATGATGACCTTGAAAATGTTCCTGTCACGTCTTGTGGCAATGACCTATGACTGTGCCAAAATTGAACGAAATTGACTCAACCGATCTTGAGTTATCATCTGAACAAAAAAGTGTGGAGAAATAAAAATAAAGAATAAATAAATAATAATAAAGAAGAAAGAAAATTCTGACGAAAACAATAGGTGATCTGTCGAAAACGACAGACCACCTAATTAGAAATGATTTTAATGACTCGAAGTGACGCATCCAAAAAACAAAGGCATAAGTTAGATCATATAGACGAGAAGGCATTGGTATACGCCAGTAAAAATATTTTCATTTACATAAAGTCAGACCTGACTTAATATACATTTATACATTATGAAGAACGAACATCGAATATATATCATATACGTTTAATCAGCTTGACTAATAAATGTTAGGGTTTAATCTCTTATATAAATATAATCGTATCATAATATAAATCAATCAAACAATCATACCTTTTAACCCTTCAACGTGATGGCCCTCGTCATTGTCATTGTCATGTAAACACATTTCAACATAATTGGCAAGTCTCGTAAATTAGACCTGTTACTAATACCACACATACTTCAAACATAATTCAGCTTACAAGACGCTTCCCAGACATAGCAACGGTAAATTATCAAGAGGATTCCATTATCGTTTAAGCTGGTGTGCTTAGTAACTAGGGGTTCTGGAGAGAAAAAACGAAGCATTAAATACATTAGTAAACGGGGCACAAATTCATATAAACCTTACTAAGCCTAGTTTCCACCTAACTCTGTACCAAAGCCTATTCAATCAATTGACAACGAGCTTCGTAAGGTTTCATGAATATGGGCCTTGGTGTATTGCCTTAGGTCGACGGTCATTACGATCGGGCTTGAGGCGAATACGACAATGATGATAATTCGATTAATGGAATTGAAAAATCCCGGGAACAGCATATTTCACTTTGCTCTAAAAAGAATTCCAGTTATTCATTATGATCTGCACGGTCATGGAGATGTTGACGACGAAACCAACCAAGAATGACAAGCCACGACTCGGCTGCGGCAGGGCACCGATGTACGCGATGGTATGGAGAAAGCGGGAGGCGACGAAGATACGATAATGCCAGACGATGGTGGTCGTTGAAGCTCCAGAGGTGAGAGCGTAGAGGAGGCCGAGCGCGAAGAAAGGTACAATGTTCTCCAGGTCGTTCTGATGGCATCGGATCAAAACAGATAGTAATTCATTTAAAACCATTTTTATTGAAATGTACATCAACTGAAAAAAAATATCCCCGCAAGTTCATAAAGGTTGTGATATCTTGTCGCTCAGACAAAATTTCATGAATTTGATACGTTAATGCTGACAGGTTCCGTCTCCTGTTTTTTTTCTTCTCTATTTTTCCCTGTATTTCTCTCTCTTTCTCTTATTCTGTATCTTCTCACCTCTTCTCTCTATCACAAACGCACGCACACGCCTATTTCTCTCTCTCTCTACCTCAACCTCTGTATCGGTCTCTCTCTATCTCTCCCCTCTCTCTCTTTCCCTCGATAAAATCCTGCTCTTGAGCCTTGTGATCTCATAGCCCCTTTTCTGGATGTATCTAAGTTTATTTACATATATTGTTATCATTAAATTAGCGTTCTGCAAATTTCCGAAAATTTCAGGAGCTATTCAAGTTTTAATATAATTCCTTGTATATTCAACCCATACGATGAATAAAAGAAGACGTGTAAGAACATGAAATCAGAAAACGCTTTAAACATTCATTTCGAAATTTTTTGGATAAATTAATCCATGTTAATTCTCGTCTCACCCTTTCCCTATTCCTTCATTTCTCTCTTTTTAAAATGTGTCTCTGTCCATCTGTTTGTCTCTCTATACCACGTGTACCCAAGGTCAAACACACTTTTAAAAAAAAGTTATATTATTTTCTCTCAAATCAAATACATATGTACAAATCATTCTTAACAAAACTGGATACATTGTACACACACATGGACACACACACACAAACGCACACACACACACACACACTCTATCTCTGTCTCTCTTTCTCTCTCTCTCTCTTTCTATTATACTCTCCTTTCCTTGACTCACTTCATTGAGATCGCGCGCTCTCTCTCTCTCTCCCTCTCTGTCTGTCTCTTCTCTTCTGTTTTCCTTTCTCCTTTTCTCCCTTACCTTCTGACCCTCTCGACCTCAGGATCGTCGAAGATTGGTTTCTTATCATTCTCCTTCAGTGATCCCATATCCTCTGGGTTGGAAAATACCTGTACAATATTAATTTAGAGGGACAATACCATTGCAGCAAGGGAACTCATTCAGTTTTTTTAATTAAATACATATATTTATACCAAGATTAGATGTACCCCTATTGATCATCCTTTCAAAGATTTGGTCTCAGCCCAACTAACAATTGGACGTTTTCTGAACGTTCTAAAAACGTTCCAAGTTGGTTTTTTGGACGTCAAAATGTGGTAGGTTTTCGACGTATTTAAAACGTTTTATTGGACGTTTTAAAAACGTTTTTTAAACGTTAAAAGAACCACAAAAAAAACCTTGAAAAACCTTTCAGACATTCGAAAAGTCCAAAAACCTTTTGAAAACGTTCTAAATATATTGTGGACGTTGTTAGAACGTGCAGAAAACCTTTAAAAAACGTTTGGAACGTTCTTAAAACGTTTTGTAAACGTCCTATATCAAACGTTCTGTAAACGTCCTATACCAAACGTTTAATTTTGTAACGTCCAAAAAACGTTTTTTAAACGTTCTCAAAAACCTAAACTTTGACGTAAATGAGAAGTCCAAACTTTAACGTTATATAAACGTTTTTAAAACGTTCATTTAGGACGAAGACGTACAGGACCTAAAAAAAACGTTTTGAAAACGTTCTGAAAACGTTCTGTGTTTGCTGGGAGTGAGGTGTCGCAGTCGAGTGGTTGCAGTCGAGTCGAGAGTATGTATCAGTGTCCGTTTCACTTTCAATTTTTTTCTTAGAGTGCCAGTTACCAGTCAAGATTGGATATTCTGGGTTATTGATTTGCATACGGTACCTATTCCTTCAGAGGTACCATATCAGGAGTTACATCGGTTTTCATGTTGTTTCATCATATCTCTATGTGAAAAGGACCATGGTCCTACTCCGGACGCATGGCAGGTCCGATATTTACAGTACTATACCAACAAAAATATGAAATGTAGTATTACAAAAGATGCAAGATAGCGTACTTGTATAATTTCAATGAGCTGTGGTCATTTAATGAGCTAAGTTACTCGGTCTGATTCTACTGGCATTTAATCTCGACGATGGGCTCAAGCTTTTGTTCAAAATCAGTTTCAAGAAATCTTAGGCCCAGGGACAGGTTTTATATGAATTAGTAGAATAGGGAACCATTGCGTTCCATCAACATCATACTTACAATTTTATTTTGGAGCAAAAATATAAAGATCAAAAAGGCTTTCAGCTTACGTTTCTCGTATGACGAAAATATGACGTCAGAGGGGATAGTACCATCATCTTCAGAATAACGATTGAAACATAAGTCGCAAAATAGGACAACTCTTCACTATCTGGCACGGCCATGTTGTTTCCTTTTCCCGGTATTAACCTGTTTCACCACCAAACATCTGAGTAACAACAGGGTAGGCTTTCAAGCGAATGCAGGCAGATAAATAGATTTACGCGCCCTCGCTCAAACGTAAATCAAGTGGACCGTTTGTATGAAGTAAAAATAGCTTATTGTTCGCCTATTATGAAAAATAGATATGCGTGTATGGAATTTGTTTTCAAAGAGGTATTTCGGGCAGTGTGTAATATATATAGAATCGGCACCACGCTGATATACTATTTTTGTAATGTAGTCAAATTTAATACACAAATCTTTGTTATATTGCAATGCCCTCTGAGCGACATCAAGGAGTGCAACGGATACAATTATGTATTACAAAAGAAAGCCATTCGTATATGTGGTGGAGCTGATTTCCGTGACCACACATGCCCTATATTTATTGACCTGCAGATCCTGACTGTTAATGATTTTCTTTTTCTCCAAACTTTCCTTTTATTTATCACTTTAATAGCAATTTGTTACGTGCCTCCACAAGCAAGTGATATACATCTATAAAATCCTATACGATGTTGGCTCATAAATCTATTAGATGTTTGGAATTCTCTACCTAATGACATTCGAAATGTATTGACCGTGAATTATTAAAATAGCAGTTAAGCACCTGCTTATCTCAAAGATATAATTACTGTACAATGCGTCCCAGAAAAAACGGAATCATCGATGTTTTATCATAACTTAATCACAATTATAATTAATAAATGACACATATTTGAAAAGCTTAGATACTCCTCTTTCAATTGATGCAACTCGTATAATGCATATTTTACGCATGAGTGATTAAAATCAATTTGAAGAGAGGAAAACAAAAAGTCATTTGGCGGGCGGTATCTGAATTTCAAGGAGAAAATCACATCTCTAGGAAGTTCAATTTCTGCCCTTTCATATGAAACCTCAATCAGGAAAAATGAGCCAGGAATAAAAAAAAAGTTCTGTTTGTTTAAAGTAATGCTTGCATTTCCATAATTTGATCAAACAGGTTCGTTTTTACTGGCTTCTTGCCGTTGCAACGAACAGAATTGACAAAATACTTAACTCCGTTTCGTTGACGATCAGCCATGCACAAAGAAGACGAAAGAATGCTAACTGCATACATTAATTGTTGCTAGGTAGGACAAATATTAAAGGTATAGACCAGTTTTGGAAACGCCCCCCTCTCAAAAAATGAAATGGAAGCTCTTATCACCAAATATGTGAAAGAAATGTTTTGACTAATACATGATGATACAAATTTTGCCGGGTAACCGCCTACTAATTATATATTTAGTAAATTATTATTCATATCCGGACTGGATAGATATCGCACATTCCCATATACATCTTTCTCTGTGCAGTGCTTGTAACTTTACCTAGACTGGGCCAAATTTCTTATCATTTTGATGATTCCAGAACCTTGCAATACACAACAATACTTATATGCTAGATGATCAACCATTTCTGATCGATTCAACAACGTTTCTTTCACAATCCAATCGCATGACCATCACCATTACTACGACTACCAACCCTCACACCACCTCTACCATCATCACCACTACGACCACAAACCCTCACACCACCTCGACCATCATCACCACTACGACCACAAACCCTAACACCACCTCTACCATCATCACTACGACCCCAACCCTCACACCACCTCTACCATCATCATCACTACGATTACAAGCCCTCACACCACCTCTACCATCATCACTACGACCCCCAACCCTCACACCGCCTCTACCATCATCATCACTACGACCACAAACCCTCACACCACCTCTACCATCATCACTACGACCCCCAACCCTCACACCACCTCTACCATCATCATCACTACGACCACAAACCCTCACACCACCTCTACCATCATCACCACTACGACCACAAACCCTCACACCACCTCTACCATCATCACCACTACGACCACAAACCCTCACACCACCTCTACCATCATCATCACTACGACCTCAACCCTCACACAACCTATACCATCATCATCACTACGACCCTCAACTCTCACACCACCTCTACCATCATCATCACTACGACCCTCAACCCTCACACCATCTCAACCATCATCATCACTACAACCACCAACCCTCACACCACCTCTACCATCATCATCACTACGACCTCAACCCTCACACCACCTCTACCATCATCATCACTACGACCACAAACCCTCACACCACCTCTACCATCATCACCACTACGACCACAAACCCTCACACCACCTATACCATCATCACCACTACGACCACAAACCCTCACACCACCTCTACCATCATCATCACTACGACCTCAACCCTCACACCACCTCTACCATCATCATCACTACGACCCTCAACCATCACACCACCTCTACCATCATCATCACTACGACCACAAACCCTCACACCACCTCTACCATCATCATCATCACTATACGACCACAAACCGTCAAACCAACTCTACAGTCATCATCATCACTATACGATCACCAACCCTCACACCACCCCTACCATCATCATCACTACAGCCACCAACCCTCACACCACCTCTACCATCATCATCACTACGACCACCAACCCTCACACCACCTCTACCATCATCATCACTACGACCACCAACCCTCACACCACCTCTACCATCATCATCACTACGACCACCAACCCTAACACCACCTCTACCATCATCATCACTACGACCCCAACCCTCATACCACCTCTACCATCATCATCACTACGACCCCAACCCTCACACCACCTCTATCATCATCATCACTACGACCACCAACCTTCACACCACCTCTACCATCATCATCACTACAACCACCAACCCTCACACCACCTCTACCATCATCATCACTACAACCACCAACCCTCACACCACCTCTACCATCATCATCACTACGACCACCAACCCTCACACCACCTCTACCATCATCATCACTACAACCACCAACCCTCACACCACCTCTACCATCATCATCAGTACGACAAGAAACCCTCACATCACCTCAACCATCATCATCACTACGACCACCAACCGTCACACCACCTCTACCATCATCATCACTACGACCACCAACCCTCACACCACCTCTACCATCATCACCACAAGGACCATCCACCCTCACACCACCTCTACAATCATCATACCTACGACCACTAACTCTCACACCACCTCTACCATCATCATCACTACGATTTCTAATCTTGACACCACCCTTATCATCATCTTCGTCACGGCCACAAACCCTTACACCACCTCTACACAGAACAAACTTTTCCATTTAGAAACAAGGAAACTACAATTGAATTAGAAATGAATTTAATGACTTGGAGTGACTCATTCACAAAACAAAGGCATAAGCTAGATCATATAGACGAGAAGGCATTGGTATACGCCAGTAAAAATATTTTCATTTACATAAAGCCAGGCCTATACATGTATACATTATGAAGAACGAACATGGAATATATATATCATATACGTTTAATCAGCTTGACTAACAACTGTTAGGGCTCAATCTCTTTGCCAAAAACTACTCTCTTCACAAGTACCTTTCTTTCCAAAAGTCAAAATACAAATATAATCGTATCATAATATAAATCAATCAAACAATTATACCTTTTAACCCTTGAACGTGATGGCCCTCGTCATTGTCATTGTCATGTAGACACATTTAAACGTAATAGGCAAGTCAGACCTGTTACTAATACCACGCATACTCTAAACATAATTCAGCTTACAAGACGCTTGCCAGACATAGCAACGATAAATTATCAAGAGGATTCCATTCATCGATTAAGCTGGTGTGCTTAGTAAGTAGGGGCTCTGGAGAGAAAAAAACGAAGCATTAATTACATTAGTAAACAGGGCACAAATTTATATAAACCTTACTAAGCCTAGTTTCCACCTAACTCTGTACTATAGCCTATTAAATCAATTGCCAAAGAGCTTAGTAAGGTTTCATGAATATGGGCCTTGGTCTATTGCCTTAGGTCGAAAGTCATTACGATCGGGCTTGAGGCGAATACGACAATGATGATAATTCGATTAATGGAAGTGAAAAATCCCGGGAACAGCATATTTCACTTTGCTCTAAAAAGAATTCCAGTTATTCATTATGATCTGCACGGCCATGGAGACGTTGACGACGAGACCAGCGAAGAAAGACAGGGCACGACTAGGCTGCGGCAGGGCACCGATGTACGCGATGGTATGGAGAAAGCGGGAGGCGACGAAGATACGATAATGCCAGACGATGGTGGTCGTTGTAGCTCCAGAGGTGAAAGCGTAGAGGAGGCCGAGCCCGAAGAACGGTACGATGTTCTCCAGGTCGTTCAAGTGACATCTAAAAAAAAAAGGACAAAGATCAGTTATTTGAAGCCCAGTTTTAGGATCCTACATCATTAATATAAGACTGACTTAATTTTTATTTGATTTGTTTAGATATTTAAAATTGATTTGATCTCTATTTAAACACGTTTTTATACCGCAAATCATTACAAATTGCAAACATGACAAAAGAATGAGATTGGCTATTGAGGGAAATAAACATAATAACGTTTGCTGGGTCATTAATAATTGCAGACCCCCTGGGAAATCAGTATAGCTAAAAATGATGTGGCTACCCTGGGTGAATTAGACCAAAAAGGTTTTGATTACAGTGACATATCCCCCCCCCCCCCCGTTTTGTTATTTTCCTTACCTTCTTACTCTCTCAACTATAGGGTTATCAAAGACTGGTTTCTTGTCTTTAAGACCAACCATATCCTCCTGGTTGGCAAACACCTGTTTTTTCAAGAGAAGATTGCGTTAAAGGTGAAAAACAAAATTATGTGTGAGCAGTGCAATTCTTTTCATTTCTGTAATACTTATATACTGTTCATGCTTAACGCCTTTGATTAGATTAATAAATTGTATGACTATCCCTATATACGCATCCAAAGAGCTTTGGATTATTACCCCAACCTAGCGTATAAGGCGATGAGGCTTCAAGAAAGTAATTGCTAGTGGTACATATTTACTTCACCGGGGTCGAGAGATACGAACCCCGTACCTTGTATTACACAGTCTGGCGACTTGTCCACTAGACCACAACAACTCTACACTGATTGCTCATTCGCTACAAAGTTCTCCCACGCTTCAAATATTACTAAAGTAGTTTAAAACTTGGGACTACGTGTTGATGATAGACATGTTAGGCCTATATTCATGTGTCCTGTGCCTTTATAATTCTGACAAATATATGTAAAGTCGTTTATCAAGTAAAACGTACTAACATTTATGGATGCTTCCTTCCGAGGTCAGTGTGGTGATGAAGCATTTCATTCACCTGCTGTTATACTATGTACTAGTGAAGGTTTCGCATAAATGAAACAGATTCGTCAATTGCTTTATTTAGTATTTTTAAACGAGTGATTATTACAATTGTTCCCCTGTTACATATTTTTCACCAAATATAAATTTCATCTTCTAAGCTATGATTTTCACGCAATGAAATCTTTCCAACTAAAGATTGGTGCATGGTACATGTACCAGTTTGCCTGGTACGGCATATTACCAAGAAAGAGGCTGCGCTGATGTCATGCTAAAAGGCAATATACATCACACACAAAATATCTTCGTTTATATATTTCTTGTACACTTCCGTAAGGAATATTGTTCATCAGAGAGCAGGAATACATCTAGTTTTACAGAATACATACACTATAACTCTTTGGGGTGAGATTTTCTTTAATATGATGTAAATGTCCTTGTGTTGAAATTGACCCAATAGCATTTCTATGTATAGAGAAAATAATGAGAACAAATAACATGGATCCTTCCTCCTCATTAACAAAATATCCGGACGAAAATCTGGAAATCAATTTGGCTTGGCCTTACCTTTCGTGTTATACGCGTGTATGCTGTAAGCGGGGACATTAACACCATTTTCACCATGACGACTGAAGCATAAGTTGCAAAACAGGATAATTCTTCACTCATTGTAGCGGCCATTTTGAATCCACTTTTTAGTCGAAACAGGTCTAATCTCCTTCGCAGCAAGGGTTGGAATGACTAAGATGTTCTGTACTACGTGCGTGTAGACAGGTAGGATCACTCTGCGGTGTGGATTCTAACCAGCAAACTGTATGGACTTTGTGCAGGAGAAGGCGTGCCCGGGACCGGCGTGCAATGTATGTTAGCTTTAACAAGGAGCAAACATTCGAGCGGTGTCCCTCGATTGTCAAAGAACAAATAAAGAAATTGATGCGATAGAGATAAGCATTCTCGAACCGTCTCAGTAGACCATTTTCGTTATGCGATCAAATCTAAGCAGGGCTCCCACTTAGCCGAGTTGGAACCTCGAGTTGTGGCGAGCTGGCGCGATCTTATGGCAAGCCGTTTTATTATTAATTGATATCAAGAAATCAATTCTTGATATCAAGAAATAATGTTACGTTGTAAAGCAATAGTAATTTTTGATATCAAGAATTCGATTTCGTGATATCCGGAATTCGATATCGTGATATCAAGAATTATGTTTTAATGCTAAAACTGCTTGCCATAAGATCGCGCCAGCTCGCCACAACTCGAGGCTCCAACTCAGCTAAGTGGGAGCCCTGCTTTATGGTCATATCTTTGTTAAGTGCGAAGAGCACTGCACTCATTCATAACAAGGATAAACCCTGGATGGCGTCAAGGCAATCAAGTCTTTGACCAACGATAGGTAGGCAGCATATGGAACAGAATTAGACTCAAAGACTTCCGGGAGACGCTTCAGCAATAAAGTACATGCATTGAAATATTGTAACTGCCAAACATGACCACTATGTATAAATCGAGTTTAGCGATTTCAACAATCGAAACCCGCTATCTGGCACCGTCATATCACGTCCATGTCTGGGAACAAAAAGTTATCACCAACCATCAGAATTGATGATGTCTCACAGTCTGACTTTGTCACAACTGCTGGTAGAATAATCAAGGAGTCCTTTATAGAAGTCACTTCAGATATACTGAACTACGCACTAGGAAGCTCGATCCTGCTTATCTACCAGCCAGAAGATCATGTCCCGTTGTTCAGCCCTGGGAAGTTTGGCGAGATCTTAGAGCCATCAAGCAGAAGAAAGCACCGGGACCGGACGGTATACCAGCTAAGCTTATCAGCGAGTTGGCATACGAGCTGAGCGTACCCCTAACAAATATCACCAATGCCTCATACCAACAAGCAGTGGTTCTTGGCGTCTGGAAGAAGTCACATGTGGTGCCTACCCCCAAATCAACCCCAAACAGTGCTGGATAACCTCAAACTGGTTTCGTTTACCAATCATTTCGCGAAAATAGCAGGAAAAAAAATCATCACGAAATAGTCCGCCCAGAACATGCAACCTTTCATTGATACTTCTCAGTATGGTAACCAGTCTCGAATCTTTCCTGCTCTTTATCTGGTTAGTTTGTTGCGCTCAATTCAAGAGAATGTCAACAGACCAAAGCACTCAACGACCATCGTCGCGACATTTTACAGAATTAGTCTCAACCTCGCAGTTACTAAATTACTAGAGAAGAATGTGCGCGGAAGTGTCGTAGCCTGGATTTGTGATTTTCTCGCACATTCGCGTACAGAGAATGTGGGGTCGAGTCTCATTGGTTGAAAGTTCGTTCAGGAGACCCCCCCCCCCCCCTCCCTCCCCCTGTGCCGAAGAACTGTGACAAATCAAAATGCAATTAAAGTACAAAAGAAAAATTGTCAAACAAATATTGCATATGATGAATGATGACGTCTTTTATTTACTATTTTCCTTCATTGACACAATTGCTTAAAATGACAATTGAACAGTGACTTCATTTATTTATTTATTTATTTATTTCTGATATTTATACAGGGTGGCACATATCACCAATTTGGTGGTCTTCCATGAGGCCCTGTTTGGTAATAATAAAAACAAATAAGCATATAAACAGGTAATATACAAATTAATTGGTATCCCCTTGAAACAACTGATCATTCAAGAATCATCCTTGATCATTTACAAGAAACAGGTGAATGGAATTTTCCAATTAAATACAATTTTTAAAAACGTTCATTTAATAATCTGATATAGCTTAACGCACGGGATACCAAAATTGTTATATACATATTTACATTCAATTGCTCTTTAACTAATACACTTAGGTTGTTTACAAGATAGCTGAAAATGGATACATTACAATGTATGAATACATGATATAACGATAACCATGTCAACCAAATTTCATAATTTTGCAAATAGGAAAAAAATGGTTACCTTCGCACGAAACCACCAAAAGTTCACTTACACGTTATCTACAGATAACAGGGCTTTCAGAGCGTGTTTAAAACTGTTCAAAGTAGGTGACATTTTGACAGAACTTTTAAGTTGGTTCCATACTCTAATTCCAGAAATTATGCACAATGCATCCCTTACAGCATGCCTTGTATTCTGATCATGTAGTGAACTAACATGATGTAAATCTTGTTTTAAGTATGTTGGTGCCATGTCATGCATTGATTTATACATCATCACTGCACGTCCAAACTGGAAACGTGTCTGAATAGGCATCCATCCTAAGCGACTAAACATATCATTTGAAGATACTTCAAATCCTTTTCCCAGCACTACACGTGCAGCTCGTTTTTTAACCTTTTGTAATTTAATCGTTGTCTTTGAAATCGCTCAGACCACACTGAGGAACAATAATCAAAATGAGGAAGTACGATGGCATTATACAGAAGTTTTAGAGATCTTGTTGGAACATAACTTTTGGCTCGCTTAATTACACTGATATTTCTTTGAGCAGTTTTAATAACTTTTTCCACATGCTCCGTCCAACGTAACTCCTCGTCAATCATGACACCCAGGCATTTTGCCACTTTTACTCTTTTCAAACAGCTGCCGTTTAGTGTGACAGAAAAATAATTTACTCCGTTAAGAACTGATCGTGATCCAATAAGCATCACATTTGTCTTATCCGCAATAGACGGTTTGTTGTTACCCATGAAAATATGTTTTCCATACCTTTGGTTAGCTTTTGTTCTACTTCTGTGACATTACTCCCGCTGACTGTTAGAGTTGTGTCGTCAGCATACATATCAACAATGCCATCATGAATACATTTGGGTAAACTATTTATGTAGATAGAAAAAAGGAGTGGCCCTATAATCGAACCTTGTGGGACTCCCATCATAACTTTTGAGGAACTCGAAGTAGCCCCTTTAAAACAAACCATCTGTTCTTGGTTGGACAGATATGATACAAACCACTGAATACTAGTATCAGAACATCCAATGGCTGTCAATTTATGTAACAGAATATCGTGATCGACAGTGTCAAATGCTTTACTCATATCAATGAAAGCAACACCTGTTAACTTATTGTTATCTAAATTCAAAGCCCACTGGTTTACAATTTTCATTAGAGCTGTTGCAAACGAACATCCAATTCCATGCTTTTTTCCCTCAACTATTGCGATAATTTGACTGTTCAAAACGAAAACAAAATTAATTGAGTATGAAATGAAACTATTTTTGAATTGGTTATACGATAGGCCTTTTGAAATAAATCATATATACAGCGATTTACAACATCAACACAAACGTAAATTAAAGATGTTTGAGTAACTTCCAATTGCAATCAACATACTTGAAAATGAAAATACAAGCAAAACTTGATTTTCTAATAACAAGCATTATTTGTTATTAGAAGTTACTACTGCATAAAACTGTGGGATTTTTAAATAACTCTAGTTTACGCTATTATTTGTGGTTGGGCTTTTTATGTTGTATAAATCAAGACTATTCTGTAGTAAGGAAAACAAGAATAATCAAGCGTCGTTTCTTTTTCGTAATCATCATTTGTACACTCTTAAAACTGAAAAATGTTAAATCACCATTTAAAAGGGCCGAGGAGTGACAACTCTTTCAAAATGGTAGATTAACACTTTGAACATACAGGATCCAACACTATAAAGGTTGGATCCAGCATGTTCAAAGTGTTAATCTACCATTTTGACAGAGTTGTCACTCCTCGGCCCTTTTAAATGGTGATTTAACATTTCAGTTTTAAGAGTGTACATGAACGGTTTCTCAATGATATAGCGTATCCTGTTGTGAATATGTGCAGACTGTTTATAAGATTTGACAGATTCAAAGAACTAATTTAAGTGCCCCTACACTCTAAAAACTCAAATGTTAAATCACCATTTGATAGGGTGGAGGAGTGACCATTGTATCAAATTATTCGATTAAGACTTTGAACATGCTGGATCCAACACTATAAATGTTGAATATGTGTATTTACTTAACTCGAGAAGACTCAACTGAATAAGCTATTTCATCAGGGTGTCATTTGTCACAAGTTGTATTCCTTCTGAAAAATATATATTTTGAGCAATTATCTTCCACTTATACTCAAGAAAGTCATAAATTAACAACAACAAAAACGATATATACCAATCAGAAATGTACGTGGATAAAGTTATTAAAGTTTGTATGTAGATGCCATGTAATGTAGCTTTTCATTTTTCTTACCTTCGTTTTATTTTATGTTTTTTAAATCGCAGGTAATAATGAACCCCCTCTTCTGAAAACAGAAAGTGTTGTGCTTGAAGAAATAATTATGTATTATATTTTCACAATAACCCTCTAAGAATGTAATAAAAACCAATCATGGGATGATTTTTAAACAGATAAGAGGAGAACCAACAATTATACCGAACTGAAGAAAAAAATATTTAAAATAAAGATTATTTTCAAAAGTATTTTTCTTAAAAGCAACAAATATTGTGAAATTCTGCTTCAAAAAATACATGGAGCAAACTTATACAATGTACTACCCCCTTCCTCCCCCACTGGTATGTACAATAACAACGAACCCAAGAAAAAGGTTATTTAATACAAAGATTATTTTCAAAAGGAGTATTTTTCAAAGCAACAAAAAATTGTGAATTTCTGCTTCAAAAATACATTCAATCATAAAACATGTATAATTTCCCCCAAAATACATGTGACATCATATATGTAGTTAATGTGATTACGGTTATCGAGATTGTTATCAACAATCTGATCGATAAAGCTAAGGACAATGTAGCAGAAATCAAAGTTGTTCCATACACTAAAGCGAATGTCGGAAGAAGTTGTTTGTTTTCTTTTTTTCTCTCCATCATCAGGATGATGCCATTGCATGGAGCCTTAGCAACAGCGTGGTAGATCAGGCAAAGACTTGTACCCGTGAAACAGCAAAATACCGTTTGCGAAATGATGGCGCCAAGTTCTGCATCTCTATTGTAAAAGCTATTGTTGAAAAATTCCACTGCAGATAAAGCAGTTAACCAAGATGCGATACAGGCGACAAAGCATCTTGGAGTCGTGATGATGTTGCGCACACCGAAGGGGTCGATTCGAATGGTGATGAGCTGATAGAGAGCAACGAAGAAGATGTTGATCAGGGACACATTTTTCCGATGACCATCATGACTCGTACCCGAAGCTGTTTTTATACCATTGTCAAAGAAGGGAGATCTGAAAGAATGTGCAAATCACCGAACGATCAGCTTGATTTGTCATGCAAGCAAAATACTTATGAAGGTGATTAGCAGAAGAATGACAATCAAACTGCAAGCCGAGATCTCAGATGAGCAAGCAGGGTTCCGTGAAGGTAGAGGGACAAGAGAACAGATCGTCAACATTCGAAACATAATAGATAAATGCAGAGAACACAGACATCCCCTCTATTTGTGCTTTATAGATTATAGCAAAGCATTTGACTGTGTGAGCCACTCTCAATTGTGGAATACAGTGGCAAAGATGGGGTTCCCAAGTCACATCATCGAACTGATCAAAAACCTCTATCTTGACCAAGAAGCAACAGTGAAAACCTGTAACGGCAATACTGAGTGGTTTGGAATTGGTAGGGGAGTACGTCAAGGCTGCATACTGTCTCCTAACCTTTTTAATATTTATTCTAAGGACATTATGAGAAATGCTCTGGAAGGATTCAATGGGGGAATTAAGTTCGGAGGTAAAAAGATCACGAACCTAAGGTATGCTAACGACACTACTCTCGTTTGCAGCAGCAGAGAAGAGCTGATTGATTTGTTGAATCGCATCAAACAGGCGAGTGAAGAGAAAGACCTTCTTCTAAACACCAAAAAGACAAAAATAATGGTTGTCGATAGAGATGATAATAACAGTGACTTCACCGTAGCTGGAAATAAGATTGAAGTAGTAAATCGGTTTGAGTACTTGGGTTCAATCATCACTAACAAAGGAGATAGCACCACAGAGATAAGGAGAAGGATGGCAATGGCGAGATCAACATTACAACATATGTCTCACATCTAGAAGAACCGAGGCCTATCTCTTAGTTTGAAGGTTCGTCTACTTCAAGCAACTTCTTTCTCTATTGTGACTTATGGAAGTGAGTCCTGGGCCATGACAAAGAATGACAGAAATAGAGTTGATGCCTTTGAAATGTGGTGCTACAGGAGGCTGTTGCAGGTGTCATAGAAAGATTAAAAGACAAATGTGTGGGTCCTGGAAAAGATTGGAACAGACTTGACCATCAGAGGGGGAATCATGGAAAGAAAACTAAACTATTTTGGGCACATTGTTAGGAGATCTAAAGGTGTTGAGAAGCAAATACTGCAAGGAGCAGTCGAAGAAAAACGAGGTAGAGGTCGTCCACCAATATCTTGGACTGATGATATCAAGAAAGTGTCTGGACAAGGAATTAAAGGTGCAACACAAATGGCAGGTGAAAGAGTTGCATGGCGTGCTCCCGGGAAGACCACAGCAGCGCTTTACAGCGCCACCTAAAGTTGATGATGAAGCCTAGTTCTCAACTAGCTTTGTACTACAGCCTATTAAATCAATTGCCAACGAGCTTAGTAAGCTTTCATGAATATGGGCCTTGGTGTATTACCTTAGGTCGACAGTCATTGCGATCGGGCTTGAGGCGAATACGACAATGATGATAATTCGATTAATGGAAGTGAAAAATCCCGGGAACAGCATATTTCACTTTGCTCTAAAAAGAATTCCAGTTATTCATTATGATCTGCACGGCCATGGAGACGTTGACGACGAGACCAGCGAAAAAAGACAGGGCACGACTCGGCTGCGGCAGGGCACCGATGTACGCAATTGTATGGAGAAAGCGGGAGGCGACGAAGATACGATAATGCCAGACGATGGTGGTCGTTGAAGCTCCAGATGTGAAAGCGTAGAGGAGGCCGAGCCCGAAGAACGGTACGATGTTCTCCAGGTCGTTCAAGTGACATCTATAAAAACAAAAAAACGAAAAAGATCAGTTTAGGAACCTAAATCATGTTTTTGCCGCACTCAGGACTGACTTAATTTTGTTTTGATTTGTTTGAATATTTATAATCTATTTAATCTCTATTTTGATTCGTTAACACGTGTTTTTTTTTTTTTTTTTTATCGCAAATCATTACAAAATTGCAAACATGACAAAAGAATGAGATTGGCTATTGAGGGAAATATACATAATAACGATTGCTGAGTCATTGATAATTGCAGACCCCGTAGGAAATCAGTATAGCTAATGATGTGGCTGCCCTGGGTAAATTAAACCCAAAATGTTTTGATTACATTTACATACCCCCCCCCCCCCCCCCACCCACATTTTGTTATTTTCCTTACCTTCTTACTCTCTCAACTATAGGGTTATCAAAGACTGGTTTCTCGTCTTTGAGACCAAAAATCAGTCTTTGATAACCAACCACATCCTCCCGGTTGGCGAAAGCCTGTTTTTGCAAGAGAAGATTGCGTTAAAGGTGAAAAACAAAAATTTATAAAGCTAGTTAATTAAGCTAGCAAGGCTAATTATTTTCATTCAACATGATTTACCTCTGAGATAAATATTGGTTGTCATCAAAAAGATACACATTAAAATTGTCATTCCAGATTTTTCTAGATAAAACTAGACCAATATCAATAAATGCAAATATGCAAATTTACTAATTATGTTAATTAGGCTAATTGTACTACATCTAAATGGGATATCTTCTCATGAATTAATGTGTTGTCTTTAAAAAGTGATTTACAATGTTGCATTGCACCATTTTCAGGCTTTCTAGATAAGCAATGAGAATGAAGTCCATATATTATACATATGAATCAGCTCATTATGCTAATTATGCTATTTAAGACAATTGCATTACTTAAAAATAAGAACCAGTGTCATAAATGAATTCCTCGTCATAGAAAACCCTGGAAAGGAGTATTATCCATGTTTTTAGGCTTCCAGGATTAAGATAAGCAACATATTACATATTGCACATTTTAATTTCATGATTATGCTAATTAGGCCAATACAAAATATTGCCCAAGGTTGCCAAGATGGCAACCAAGCTAAATTTACATGTTAACCAATGTAGAACACGAATCAACAAAAACAACCTTGTACTTATTAACTTTTCCGGGTCTGAAAAACTTCTACCGGACTATTATCAAAATATCCGGACGAAAAAATTGAGATCAATTTGGCTTGGCCTTACCTTTCGCGTTGCACGCATGTATCCTGTTAGCGGGGATAGTAACACCATTTTCACCATGACGGCTGAAGCGTAAGTTGCGAAACAGGATAATTCTTCACTCATTGTAGCGGCCATTTTGAATCCCCTTTTTATTCGAAACAGTTCTATTCTCCTTCGCAGCAAGGGTTGGAATGACGAAGGTGTTCTGTGCTACGTGAGTAACCAGCAAACGGCTTTCATCGAAAGGGTGCGGTGCGGTGCGGCGCGGTGCGGCGCGGTGTGGTGAGTTCAACGCACCCATTCGATAAAAGGCCCCCCGCTTTTCTCGAAAGGGTGCGTTGAGAACGGAGGACCGTCTTAGCACACCCTTTCGAGAAAAGAGGGGGGCCTTTTCTCGAAAGGGTGCGTCGACTAGTCTTTCACATCAGTCGTTTAAAATGTTTAAGGAATAGAAATGTCGTTTTATAAATTGAAATAATAAAAATTGAAACTACTTTTTGCGTAGTCTTGCAGATCAGGCATTTATAAGAATTAAATCAGTAAATAAAAAGAAACACAATGAAATATAAAGATGGTTCCTTGCATGGGTCTGTGGAACTCTGTGCTGATCCTATAAAAGCTCCATCCCCCCCCCCCCCCCCCCTCCCCTCTCTGTCTGTCTGGCGCGGATGCAAGGGGGGGTCGAGCAGGCCTTGCCCCCCCCCCCCCCCCCGCAAAAAAAATAGAGAGAGAGAAAGAAAAGAAGGGAAAAGGAAAACGGAGAGAAAGGGAAAGAAAGAAGAAAAGAAAAGAGGGTAGAAGGAGACCAGGGGCGAAAGGGTCTTGCGTCGCAGGCTGTTGCCTCCCCCCTCCCATAAAAAAATAAGACTAGAGAGAAGGAAGGAAAGGGAAAGAAAAAAGCAAAAGAGCAGATAAAGGGAAAGTAAATAGAGGAAGAAGAAAAGAAAAGAAGGGGGATATCAGTTGCAATTTTCCCGCCAACAAGTTTTGGGTCGGGCAAATGGCCCTTGCCTCCTCCTCCCCCCCCCCCCCCCCCCCCGCCCCGGCTAAAAAAAAGAGAGAAGGATGGAAAAAGGAAAGAGGAGAGCGAAAAGGGAACAATAAAGATGAAGAAGAAAATAAAAGGGTGAAAAGAAGGGGAGGTCAGTAACGATTAATCCCGCCAACAACGTGTGGATCGGGGTGAGGGCCGAAAGGCCCTTGCCCCCCCCCCCCCCCCTTCCCCCAGCAAACCTAAAATAGAGAAAAGGAAGGGAAGGGAAAGAGGAGAGAAAGAAAAAGAAAAAAAAAGAGAAAGAAGAAAGGTAAAGGAGATCAGTTGCGATTTTTCCCGCAAAGTGTAGATCGGCGGGGGGGGGGGGGTGGCACTGGCGTACTGATAGGGGTGGGGGGGGGAGGGTGCTCGGTATAAATAACATTCAAACGTTTATTAACCGTTTATTAGCTTATCAACACTAGTGTGATTAGACCACACAGCGAGGTCACTGACAGGTGGCTATCTCATCAACTCAGCTCTCAAATAACATAAGAAATAGAGGATCATGGGGGACCAACAGGCACCGATTGGGGAAGTTTTCTATATAGAGGGAGCACCGTTATTTCCATAACGGTGATTTACAAATAATGCTGAAATGACATAATTTCCGAGATTTTTCCTCACTTTTAAGTAAATTATACTTTTGTATGCGTTTGTTGGAAATTTGCAGTCAGGCAAGAAATATGCTTTTTTGAGTTGCCTACATGTCAGGGCCCGCGAAATGGCGGGGATCGGAAGCCTCGAGCTCCTTCTTCCCCCCCCCCTCCCTCACCCACCCCCCCCCCCAGATTTTTTTTGATAAAGTATATTAAAGAGAAATTGAAAGAAAGAATAGTTAACTGCCAGTGTCACAAAATAATGAGGTATCAAAATATGCTCATCTGACGGTAATTTAATGCCTAACCCCCTGTGACCCAGGGGAGGGGGGCGGTGGGGGTGGTGGGGGTGTTCCCCCCAGAATGCCGGCCAAAAAACAAAAACAAAAAAAGAGAGGAGAAAAAAGGAAGATGACGTAGGAAAAAAAGAGGAGCAGACAAAGAACATTTTTGAAATTCAGACAAGTATTACGAATCGTTTCTCTATAATAATTTCATGAAACCTCAAAGCTTCCGCACTTCGCGCGGCGCGGAAGCTTTGACATTTCATTTAATTATTAGAGAAAGAAGACGATCACTGTACCGTTCTCGAGTGTTAATTCTTGTCTGAATTTAGTCCCCCCCCCCCCCCCCCTCCCGCGCGAAGCGTTAAAGCTTTTACGTTTCATTAAATCATGAGAGAAAGAAGACGATTCGTTGTACCGTTCTCGACTCTTAATTCTTGTCGGAACTCAGTTCCCCCCTCCTGCACGGTTGTACCTTTCTCGACACTTAATCCTTGATTAAATTCATTTCCTCTCCCCCCCCCCCCCCCCCTCCCGCGCGAAAGCTTTGAGGTTTCATAGAATTATTAGAGAAAGAAGACAATTCGAGGTACCGTTCTAGACTCTTAATCCTAGTCTGAATTCAGTTGCCCCCCCCCTCTCCCTCCCGCGCGAAGTGCGGAAGCTTTGAGGTTTCATTTGATTATTATAGAGAAAGAAGACGATTCGTAATA